>JAQIXH010000135.1:0-19996 GCA_034700145.1 Panagrolaimus detritophagus
GAAATTTTAAATTTCAAAAATTCTCTTATTTTTAAGTTTAGAACTTTTAACTTTTCCAAATCAAAGGAAGCAAATCCACAGTTTTTATCTATTTTTATTTATAATTTTTTGCCACCTTTTCTACACATTTACATTATTTTCTTTAAACCTATGAAAGATTTACAATAAGCAAAAATTAAACATTTCATCATTGGAAAACATTTTAGTCTCTAATGTCGTTAATTAATTTTTCATTAGCCAGTTTTAATCTTACCATAAACCTGTATCTACAGTAACGTCCATTCAATTTTTAAGAGGTACAAAAAACGCTTTTCTTTAATTAAATCTAGATTTTATTCGCGCCGTAAACATTCAAAATTTCGCACGTTCAATTTTTAAAATATAAATTTATATATTTTCACGTGACAATACCTTTGTTCGATAACCAAAAGTTTTTATTGAAGTTTTCAAGTTCTTTTCTCTGATTCGATAATAAATATTTTTATTATGATTGTAATTTTTAAATACGGTTTTTTGTGATATTCCTAATACAGTTTATTAGATTCAAACTTTTAAATAATTAAAATCATGTTCAACTTTTCTTATATTCCTTTTTTCCATATTTTTAAATGAAAAAAAATAACTATCAGTTTTCTATTTTTACTTATTCACATGGTCCAAAAATTTTATGAATTTTTTGCTCTAAAACGTGTTTACGACGATGTCAGTTTTGTTTCTAAATAAAGTTTTTCATTTATTTATTTGACTAAAAACTTTTTCCGAAAACCAATGATTCTTCTATTTAAATTATTTTATTTTTTTAAAGAAAAAATCTCATAAAGCTTGAACTATTTTTGAGATATATTCCTGTTAGTAACAGTTTCTATTTTTAATTTTGCATAAACTGTTTCATCATATTTCAACAAAATGTAAAAATTTGACAGTTTTAAACCTATTCTTTCCTTCCCTTTGAAAAGTGAGGTCGCCACAGTTTTAATAAACTTTTTACACGAAGTTGCTTTTTCTCACAGTTTTTATCGTTATTGTATTTTTAACGAATTATAAAAAGAAGAAAAGAGGATATATAAAGCTTTAAAAGCAGCTTTCTCGATTTACTTTTAATATTAAAAACGATATAAAAGAAAAAAGTTTATTTACTTTTGCGCGCGCGAATTTGAATAACTTTAATTTCCTCTTTTTTTGGGTTGGTACTTTTTATGGGCTTTCGTTTTTTTGATGGCAAAAATGTGTCTTTTAAAAAAAGAAGATATTAAATTTCTTGATTAAAACTCCATTTCAAAAGTTTGAAGTTTTTTTTTCAATTTTGTTTAAAGTTTTAAAGTTAAAAGTGTTTCAGTGCATTTGACATTTTAGCCAAAAATTATTCCAATGATGCAGTTTTAAGAAATTTTGTTTTATTATGAATTTTACCCTAAAAATCATCATAGAAGTAAAAAAAAGATATGATTTTAATTCAGTTAAAAAGAAAAAGTTTTCAGTTTTTAATCCAAAATTTAAGTTTAAGAAAATTTAAAACACACAAAACATTTTTTTTGAAAAAATAATTGTTAGGATAACAAGTTGTTTATCCATTTTTAGCGAGCTTTGATAAATTTTTTCATCAAGTTTTTGTTAATTAAAATATTTGAAAATGGAGTTAGCTTGGTGATACATATCGGTGCAACATTTTTTATTGTAAATCGTAATTTTTGTGCAGCGAATTGGATATATCCACCCCTCTTTAGCTATATATCAAAAATACTTTTTTGAATTACATGTTTTTTTCCAAAGATTTAAATCTTAAAATATATCATTTTACTATTAATTTGACTTAAAAGAACATCGTAGAATTAAAAATAATATAATTTCAGTTTTGTGAAAAAGAATACGGTTTAATATCCAAATCAAAAGAACAAAATTTATGCATTACACATGCCAACAATATCAGTGCAGATTTTTTGAGGTGTTTCAGAGTTTTTTATTGCTTTAACAATCTCTTCAAGGAGTTCATCAATAATTTCTTTGCATAAACTATCTGCCCATTCATTACCCATTGTAATACTATCACAGACGTCATTAGCTTCCTAAAATTAAATGTCGCCAATATCTATTTCAGTTTTGAAAAAATGTCTTACTTGTTCAATATTTCCTTCTTCAGTTCCAATCACAGCTTCTAAACCTTCAACAAATCCCATGCAAAGTTTACAGCCCTTACTAATCCCTGAAGTGGTGGTAGTAGTTTGAACATCAACAGTGGTACTGCTGAAATCATTATCCATGGTGGTGATACTATCGACATCTTTCAAAGCTGTACGAAAAATGTTAGCATCATCAATTTCAGGACTTGGAACAGCAGCAACAATAATAAAAGCACCAAAGAAAAGAATAATAGTTTTGTTCATAATTGTTTTAAAAAAAGTAATGATACAATTTTAAAAATGATTTTTTCAACAGTTTTTGGTGCTTTTATAAACAAAAAACGGAAGGAGTCAGTTTTTTAAAAATTTTTGGAAAATGTTATATTATTCACTTCGATTTATCATAAATGTTTTTAAAAATGCTATTCTGTTTTTTCGATAAACATTTGTTTTGCTTCTAACAGTTTCGCTATTGTGTTCGTCATTTTTGTTTCTTCTTAGAATCTGAAAAACTGTTTCTAATCGATCATTAAAATGCACGATTTTGGAAAATGTTATTGCTCGAAGAAGCTCATAAAATTCGTTTTTCCAAAAAGTAATGGAGGAAGCGTTTGATAATGTTTGTTTTAGAAGTTTTATCAAACACAAAGATTTGACATAACTATTCTCTTTTTAAAATTTTAATTACTGTTTGATAAATATCAAACTTTAAGAAAAAAAAATTTTGTCCAAAAAGATCGAAACAAAACGTTTCTTTAGACCTTTAACCTCTTCATTTAGAAGCAACTTATCAACGCATTTGGAACAGTTTTCTTTCAAAGTATACAAAGTTCAAGTAGTTCCTGTGAAAGGATTAATTTTGATTGATAAGTCTCTAAAAATGTTCAAAGAAGCACAGCTTAAAAAAATAAGATTGTAGTTCACATATTTTAACTACGAAAAAATTTAACAAATTACTTGATCAGTTTTCACAAAAATAGAAAAAAAATAATGGATCGAATTTGTGTAACTTTGGTTGTTTTCAGTTTTTTATTTGCTTTAAATTTGGCTGTTGAAAATCCTGAAACAAAAGTATTTGGAATTCACCATTGTTTATTGCGACAGTTAAAAAAACTTAAAAAATTATGTTTTATCAATTTTCTAAAGTTATAATTTAGCATCACTAGAGCAAAATCTGCCTTTTATCCTACTGTTTAAAAATATCATTTTATTAGAAAGCCAATCGAGTCTGCAACAAAATTTGTCACAATCATAAAACTTTGGATAAAATTTGCTAAGAAATCATTGATAAATCTTTGGAATAATCTTGATCTTTTTAACAGTTATTAATCAATTTTAAATTTAAACAATTATGTTACAACAGTTTTGATGAGTTATACTTTGTTTAAATTTTCTCTTATATTCATGAATATTTCCGAACACCTCCTCAGTTTAAAATTTACCCTCTTTAGCACACCGTGGCACGTTAAACATGAATTTATATAACATTAAACATTTTGATATCGTTTTTCAAGCCACATCGAGTTTATTGCAGGGGTGTGCGTTCGGTTAGTCTTGACTGACTTTGACACAGGTTCGTCGGTCAAAATTTAACCTCGGTCAATGATTGACTGAAAAAAATTCGGTTAAACATTAACCGAGTCAAACATTGACCGAGTCAAGCGTTAACAAAAAAAAGCTTGGCTAAATGTTAACTTTGTCAAACGATGACTCGGTCAAAGTTTAACGCAGCATGTTAAAGCTTAACCTTAACAGTTAAGCTTTAACATGCTGCGTTAAACTTTGACCCGGTCAAACGTTGACCGAATTCGGTTAAACATTAACCGAGTCAAACCTTGACCGAATTTTTTTTGGTTTGGTCAATGACTGACAAAAGAAATACTTTGCCAAAAATAGGTTTGGGCTTGACCTAACCAAAGAAAAAAAAATGCGTTAGGTTATTGACTAACCGGTGTTTGACTGACCGAACGCACAGGCCTGGTTTATTGTTAAAAAAGGAAATATTATGAGACAATAGCTGGCAAAATGTTTTTGCCAACGGCAAAAAAAAATCGGTTTTCGTAATTTTTCGTTGGAAAAGAACAAGGGAAAAATTTACAAAAAATTTTGAAAAACCTCATGAAATTTCCTTTTTAATTCAATGTGAAGCTGCAAATTTTACATTTTTTTACATAAAAATTGTTTAACAAATTGAATTTAAAATTATTTAACTTATACTTTAAATTTGATCAAATCATTAATAAATTTTTTTTACATAGTTTTTGCTTTGTGGCAATGATGAAAAACGCAGTTTGATAACTTTTTAAGTAGCAGAATACTTGCCACATTATCAGTTTAATTTTTTTTAAAATATTTCTTTAGCTTTTCTAATAAATGTCTTAAAACACAATATTTCAGTTTATAAAGGAAATGTCAAAATTTTCTATTACTTTAATAACATTCATAAACTTAAGACATTCGATAGCTCTTTTATTAACAAAACACTATAAAATTTGTAATTATAACTATTGAAACAAAGATTTATTTGAAACATTTTATTTTCAATTAGTTGTAAGCCTTTCTTTCTTATTTGAAATAACCTTGCCAATATTTGTCATTTTTGTAACAAAAGAAATAACAAAGTTTTCAGTTTTAACAAGACACACCCAAAATCATTAGTGAAATTATTTTCTTTCACGGACTTTTTTAATTCATAACCAAGACCATAATTTAACTCGTAAAGTTTAATGTTACAATAAATGTTATTCGTAACGTGAGTAAAATCTTTTATTCAAATATTTAGTAATAATTGTAAACAAATTCAGTTTTAAAATACTTTGCTTCTAATAAATGTTGTTAAAACTTGCAAAATACACACTTTCTAAACTGTTAAAAAACTAGAAGGGTGCCGATAATATTTTTTAAGCTATCAAGAATTCACGACATACTAAAAATCAGTGTCAAATTCATTTTTTTAGATGAAATTTTGTATAAAATCATAAAATTTGAATGTTACTAGTAGCCTGAATAATTTTTTATTAAAATATTTATGCCTATGAAATATTTTCAATTACTTTTTTAAATCCCTTGTGGTACTCCTGAATTTGCATCAAAAAAGTCTAAAATTGTTTCCCCAATTTTGCAGCGGTCAGTTTTTGTGAAATATTATTTAAGCTCTGTTGATTATATTTGAATAAAAAAAATCAGAGGGGGACCAAGCATTTTTTTTTAAAAATCTTTTTAAAAGTGCATGTTTTTTTTAAATAAAAAACCAAATTTTCTTTTTGCTGAAAAAAAATGAAAGGGAACGCTGGCGTCACACATTGCTGCGCATGTTTCTAACAATAGAAGTTTATTATTTCGAAAATGAAAGCAAAAAAATAAGGCTTATCAAGCTTGTATTTCTAAAAAAGCTGGCTCAAAAAAATTTTAGAGAGCTTTTGTCAAGCCTCAACCAATCTCGTCTCATCTCAAAAGCGTAGAATGAAAGAATAAATGAAAATGGCAATTTTTTGTTGGCGGAGGAGGAGAAGGCGGAGTAACGAAAAATCAAAATTAAGGAGGAACCTTTAAGCATTGCGTTGGCATGCTTTTATCCTTTCTTTTCAATTGACGCCGGGGGCGTAAGCTAAGGAGAAGCTAAAAAATACAACACAGCACTTCTGTTGCTTTTTTTTTAATTCTCGGAAAAAAGGTGTAAAAAATCGCAGAAACTGTGATTAATTGAAAAGGTGAAAAAAAATTAGCGAAAACTAATTGATCGCAGTATATTCTCGACCGCCTTCGGCGAAATTTTCAAATGGAGCAGGTGACTGCATTTTTTTTTTGGCATTTTTTCGGTGAAAAGCCAATCTTTGTTTTAAAACAGTGCCGTTTTGTAATTAATTGCCATTTTTTTCAATCGACGCCGGGGCGATAGCTAAGAGGATGATAAAAATTACGGCAAACACTTCTGTTGCTTTTTTTTTCAATTCTCGGAAAAAAAAGGTGTAAAAAATCGCAGAAACTGTGATTAATTGAAAAAGAGGTGAAAAAAAATTATCGAAAACTGTAATTAATCGTAGTAAACTCTCGACCGCCTTAGGCGAATTTTTTAAATGAAGCAGGTGACGCCTTCTTCGTTTCTGCCTCCACGAGAAAAAAACGGCATTTTTTTCAGTATTAAGAATTTTTATCGCCCAGAGCTAGTCGGTTGCTGAAAAAAAAGTTCTTCTTTTTTTAAAAAGCTTCAATTAAATTAAAATTTTTTCAAAGTCTTTTATCTTTTTACCTTTGCGCATAAACTGTTAAAACCTTGTTGAAGATTTTAGAGAAAAGCTTTAAAATACGCTGATAAAAGTTTTAGCATGACAATTGCTTTATTTTCGGAGAATTTTTGACTTTTATAGATGCTTTAAAATGTAAAACTTTAAACTTAATAAAAAAGCAGCAAAAAAGAACAGAAATTTTTTTAATCATCCCATCTCGCTTCAACATGGTTTTAATTTTGCAAAAAACTTGGGGAAAAAACCTTGCCCGGCCTTTCTCGAGCATTTTTTTTATATAAGGACGTGCGCAGTTTTTTCAAAGTTCTCCAAATGCAATAAATTTGGTATCATTAGATGCGCAGTAAAAATATTAATGAAAAGAAAAAAAGAAATGAGTAAAAAAAGTAATACAGTGCGTTTGCATAAATATAAGACACCCTCCAATTTGATTGATTGCGGGAATCCGTGGTAGGATTTTGGGCCATTGACGCACATTTTTGAGGGGTCTTGTGGGAAATTTTTTTATCACCATCAGATGCAGAATAAAATTCTGAGTCGGATGCTTACATTTTCATTTATCAAGATACAAAAAAAATATATAACAAATGTATTTTTTTGAATTTTTTTTACACGATTTGTTTTGATTTTTTTGTCCATTTTTTAAAAAGTATAAATACTCGCTTTTTTATGCATTTTCTAGAAATGTTTCATTGTCTTTGATTTATTTTTGGACTTACCCTTAAAAATTAACGAATCCTTGCATTTTTCAACGAATTACAGATATTTTTTTATTAAGCATAAGATTATGGTAAAAATGTCTTCGATATTCTTTACATTTTCAAATCATTACTTTCTTAAATTTTTTTTAGATCTGCACGGTGGCAGGACGGATCCTTCCGCCATTTGTCTCATTTTTTTTCATATATTTTTCAACGTATTGTGCGAATTTTTTTTTCAACGTTTATTTTTTCTCCCCATACAAAAGCTTAAAAAATTGCGCGGTTGCAGGACGGATCCTTGCGCCACTCATAAAATAAAAGTATATATTCTATACCCCTTTGAACAATTTGAATAACTAAAAAAAAGATGTGATTGTTCCACAATATTACTGCACAACATTTAGAAAAAGATCTTATTTTTTTCTTTTCATTCAACATGATAAAAATTCCAAACCGCATATGAAATCCCTTTGTCAATTTGTTTCAAATAATTTTTTCTATAAAACTACGTTTAAAAAGTTTTTTACTAAAAATAAAAACGATTACGCTCACATTTTCTTTTGCAGACAGAGAGATTCATTTTTTTCTACGTTTCAAAAAACTAAATTTTTAATTTGTTTATTTTTTTAGGGATGATATTGAAGAACAAGCTGCTGAAATCATCAACACCAAAGACTCAACTACTGGTGAAAAAATCCAAGCTTTAAAAACTGAGCGGTTGCAGGACCGATCCTTGCGTCATTCATCCCTTTTTTCCATGTATATATTTTTCAACATGATTTTCCTTCGCATAAAGTTAATGTAAAAATAAGAAAAAAAATAGGATTATGATAAAAATGCCTTCGCTATTTATATGCGCTTAAAAATTAAACTGTTGCAGGACGGATCCTTGCGCCATTCATCCCCTTTTTTCATCTATTTTTCTATTCCTTTTGACGCGTCGATGGATTGCAGAATCCTTCTTGCACATCATTTTTCTTTCGTATTTATTTTGTTTCATATCTTCTTTTTAACTAATTTGAACTAAAACTTTACTTTTTTTTCAGACAAACTTCAACTTTCACGTTTACATACAAAATTTAATTTTTCAGTTCTTTTCAAAATGTCATCGTAAGCGATTTCTTTTATTTCAAAAAACTAAATTTTTAATTTGTTTATAGGAATGCTATTGAAGAACACGCTGCTGAAATCATTAACACCAAAGATTCAACTGCTGGTGAAAAAATCCAAGCTTTGTTAAAACTGTATGACATTGAATTTTCAAAGGATGTTGATGCTGATCCATCAAGCATTTACTTTGATGCAACAATGAGAGGTATTTAAAGACCTCATGTTGAAAATCTGAAGACTGCAATGGCTAATGAAGGTACAAGTGCTGTTATCATGAAAAAGTCCCCAATTCTTGGGTACAGATGTGATTCGGGTGTTGCCATTTTTGATGGCTGCCATCGAGTAACAGCTGCCCTTGAATTAGGGCAATCATTCAAATTTGGATTCCTTTTGAAATCAAAACCAAGCTATAGCCTTATGCTTGATTTGGTGGCTGCAGCCGAATCGGCCATCACCAAGCATAAACTCATTTATACCTATGAAGAAATTGTAAGTTTCTTATTTGATTTTATGTTTTGATAACGATATTTTGCATTTTTAAGTTTAATCATTCTTATAATATTTTAAAAAAATGGCCTGAAAAGTTGGGTATGTCACGTGACATTACAATTCAAAATAAACAGAAAGAATGGACAGCATTCGGCAAACAAAAATTAGCTGACCATCTGCATGTTGATCTCAAATTAATGCAAGGGATAAATTTTCGGCTTATGGAGCTGCTTGAAGAAGATGTTGGAAAATTGCAAAATCATTTACATCGCCTTCGAACTTTCATGAATAAATCTGAATGTTGGTATAGGGCATTAGCCAACTATGAAAGGGCTCCAAAAGGGGTTATGAAAATATTGTTAGATGATAGTTATACTTCATATGTAAGTTGTTTTATCATATTTTCTTTTTTTTTGATAACCTATTTTCTCTTTTAGGAATACATGATGAAAGCTTTGAAAGGATTGCCCATAGAAGTTGAAGGAATTCTTCGTTCATGTGAAGCATGGGTTAATGGTCAAGATGAAGCATATCATATTGCAACAATTGCAGCAAAATGTAGTATCAATATAGCAGAAGAATGGATTTTTGCTCATAGTGATGAGCTAAAGTCTCGTACTAATCGAGCCAAAAAAGCCAAAAAAACCAAAAAAGCCAAAAAAGCCAATAGAGCCAAAAAAGTCAATAGAGCCAATATTAAGCCACTTGATTTCTTGATTTCTTCATATGCCACATTTGTCAATAGTGTTGGTAGTGCAGAAGAAGGTCTTGAAAAACTTGATGAAATTGTGAAGGGAAAAAAGGAAAAAAATAGAAAAAGAAAATCAAAAACTTCTGGCGGTGGTAAGCCTCCTATTTTTCACTTGTATTATATTTTTGAGCTTTTTCTTTTTTTCTAGATTGCAGTACTGCCAAAGATAAAGATATTGGTGGTACTGTTGATTCAAGTGATGAAGACAGTGATGAAAAAGATGAAACTGAACAACAACGAAGTAAGTGAATTCAATTTATATCAGGCTTTTCCAAATTTTTTTTGCGTTTCAGATGTTCCACCCCTGGCAAGGCTTCAACAAGCTCTTAAAAAGCGATGTGACGAAGAGATACAACTTTCAACGGCAGAATCAACTATGGAAAAATTAAAAATTGAAAATGCAAAACTTCAGAATCAGCTTTCCAATTTTTATAATAGTTCTATAAGCGCCGATCAAAGATTTAAAGAATTGCAGAGAAGTATGGATTCATTAAATTCAGAAAATCAACAATTGTTCAACAAAAATAAAGCTTTAAAAGAAGAAAATTATGGATTAAATCAAAAAATTAAAGAAATGAAAAGTAAACATGATAAAAAATTTCAACAATTACTTACTTTGAATAATAATGAAAACGAGAAATTGAAGAAGGAAATTGAAGAATTAATTGAAGAAAAGGGAAAAATTATTATAGAATTTGGTAAAAAAGAATATAATGAAGTGGAGAAAAAGTTTAAAGAAGTTGAAAATCAAAGGAAAAAATTTACCTTAGAAGTTGAAAAAGAAATTTCAAGAAAAAAGGTAAGTGTTATTTTTTTACATTTTTTTTATTTAAGTTTATTATTGATTCATATTTTCAGCGAAGAATGGAATAAACTTAGCAATGAAGAAAAATATGAATATGAAACTCAAGCACAATTTTCAAAAGAAAGAGCTAAATACATATGATAGGTAAAAGTTGTAACTGAATCATTAAAAAGTTTGTTTATAGTAGCAACAACGTTTTCAAATCTTTAAAACCTTTTCGTTTGATTATTTTGTTTTTTTGTATGAATTTTTTAAATTTGTGAAAAAGTAAATATATATTTTGATATGTTGCATAAACGATATTAATGGTTAGGAAAGCATTTGAAATGTTTCTAAAAAACTTTTCAGATTTTTTTAAAAAGCAATTTTGAAAAAAAGGCAGAATTTTTTAAATTTTTACAGCCAAATGGTAAAATCTACAATACATGGTGATTCGAGAAAAAGTCCCGATTTCGAATGGTCGGCATTTTGTTTTTGTTAAATCTTTTCAAATAAAAAAGAAGTGTAATTTGTGAAAAAAATAAAATAAACATAAAAAAAGGGTGAGAAAAAAATTTTACTTGAAAATTATTTTGTTAAGGATTTCGGCCGGTCGACAAACGTTTTTATGCCGCACGGCCGGCACGGCGGCGCTGCCAGAAAATAGATAAAATGATTATTTTTAAAATTAAACTTGTTGATTGATCAATTTAAAAAAACGATCGTTTCTTTTTGGCCACTGAATCAATCTTTTTAAGTGGAAGAGAAAGTTTAAAGATCGATTAAAAAATAGAAATCGTTGCTATTGCAATTTTGAAAGGTTCAATAGCACTATACTTGCTCCAGTTTTATCATGTTTTGTTTTTCATAATTAACCAAAAAGAAGTTACACACAAAAACATCAAAATATACTCGTGCTTCAACAAAAAATTAAATAAGTTTAAGTTAACTTGCAAAATGGACAGTTTTTTTGATGTCATTATTCCAAATTTAGTTTTTTTTTAATTTTTCAAGCTATTCGATATTGCTTGAAAAATAAAAAAATAATCTCTTATCGGCAGAGACCGGCTTCAAAAAAATAAAAGTTAGTTTTAGCATAATTCTGTGAAATTTCGAGCAAATTTTACATGATTACGAAATTTATGAATTACATATACCAACAATATCAATGCAAATTGTTTGAGGTGTTTCAGAGTTTTTAATTGCATTAACAATCTCGTTAAGGAATTCATCAATAATTTCTTTGCATATTTCATATTTCCATTCATCACCAATTGTAAGGATACCACAAACAAAATTAGCTTTCTAAAATTAAAAAAAATGAAGATTAGATTTTAAAAATTGCCCTACTTGTTTAACATTTCCTTCTTCAGTTGCAATCATAGTTTTTAAACCTTCAACAAATCTCATGCACAGATTACAGCCCATATCGCTATCGTCGATCCCTACAGTGGTGGTACTGGTTTGACCATCAACAGTTGTGCTGCCAATTCTATCATCAATAGTGTTGGTACTATTAGTTTCATCATCTTTTAAAGCTTCAAGAATTTTTTTAACATTATCAGTTTCAGGACTTGCAAAAATAGCACCAATAATAAAAACAACAAAGAAAAGAATAATAATTTTATTCATGATTATTTCGAAAAAGTAATGATACAATTTTGAAAATGTTTTTATCAAAACTTTTTTAGTGATTTTATACTGAAAAAATGGTTCCATTTTTTAAAATTTCTTGTAAAATGTTATATTATTCATTTCAATAGAAAATGTTTCTTTTTAAACATTTTTTTGTTTCAAATTGTTGCTCTATTTTTCTTCATTTTTGATTCGTCATAGAATTTTAAAAACTGTTTTTAATCGATCATTAAAAATGCTTTTGTTTGAAAAATATTTATTATACAATTTTTAAATATACAGTCATTTATAATTTTATTCAACTTCCCAGCTTATATCAATTGTTGCATTACATATTTCAGCGTTTCCGAAAAACTGATGCATTTTTGGATATTTCCATCCTCCAAATGGCTTATAGTAATTTGAAAGTTCTTCCTGAAATCAGTTATAAGATGATTTTTGCATATTGATCAAATAAACTATACCGGTTCTATTTCAAAATGGGGAAACCATAAAAGTTTATTTGAAGCACCTTCCCAATCCAATCCAACTACACTCTCCCATCCCCAATTATTTGTATATATTCCAACTTTTGGAATTTTTTCTTCAGCCCGACGAATAAGTTCAAGGATAAAATCTCTATTCATCGATTTATCAGATAACCAAAATTCATTATTATCATTTTGAATATCAATCCAAAGCCTATCAATTTCAATTCCATGTTCATCAAGTCCATTTAAAGCTGCTTCCATTTGATAGGCAGCTGACATTCGTCCATCATATGCTCTGGGAAAGAAATATCCTTCAATATTTTCAAATCCAGCTTCCCGAGCATTTTTAATATTTTGAATTCCGTCTAAATCAAGTTGTCCAAATGCATTCCAAATTCGGGCAATAAAAAATGAATAATTTGTTTTAAGACATTTAAATTGTTCAACCGTAACATTCAATGAAGTATCAATTCCAAATGTCTTTGAACACTCAACACTATAAAATAATATAAACAATAAGAAAACCCCAAAATTTTTCATTTTTTCAAAAAAATGAATTTGATAATTTTTAGAATTTTTAGGTATTTATATCAAATAGTTTTACACTGTTTTAGAGATCACAGATAACATATGTTTTGATGTACGAAAAAAAACAACAAATAATATTATTTTTTCAAAGTAATAAAACCAATAAAGATAATAAAATCACATCATTTTTTTGCAAAATTGTTTGCTTATTTTTTATTACCATAGATCAGGTTTTAAAAAAAATAATGCAAATAATAAATTAATTGCTGAAAACAACAAGTTTATGATCAACAACTTTTTATAAAAAATTTGTGTCTTTGTCACTTCAACATCAAAAGCCATAAATATCAGCAAGGGCAATCCGTGAACTATTATGGTATGTTGCCGTCAGCGGTGAAAAACCAAAAGCATACCCTTTTCAAAATGAAAACAACCACCCTGTAAAATATTATTGTAGACATCCTTTATAATTTTTTGCTTTATATCGACCTTATGGTATTATAGAGACATTTTTTGATGAAAAAAATTGCAAGTGATTTAAAATACATGTATGCAAAAACTGATGCTTCAAACTTTTGATTTTTTAATTAAAATTATTTTTTTTAAACAAACAATATATAACTGTGAAAAACAAAAAAAATAAGAATTCATTAAATTTTACAGAATGTGAATTCGAAGTATTTGTCGGGGTTACTTCAACATCATGTGAAATGATTGCTGATGAAATTGTGCTCTTTATCGTTGATTCAGTCGTTCCAGTTTTTTCATTATTTTGTTTAACTGTAATATTTAATATTGCACCTCTGTAACCAACTTCAGGTTCTTCAAAATATATTGTCACTTTGCTACCATTTACGCTATTTGCAACGAATATTTCGTTTAAAACGGTGAAACTAAAATTTTAAATTGAAATTTTTCCATGTAATCAAGGTTTTTACTTTTTGCTTTTGCCATTATGGGAAATTCGTAAATATCCGTTTTTAGATATATCGAAGTCAACAACAGTAAATATAGCCTCGAGACCGTCTGATATTTTGTAAAATGTTTTTTCTTTATTTTTTATATTGTATAGTGCTCCATATTTTGGTGTTTCATAAAAACTTAATGCTGGTTCCGTAAATTTAATGCTGTCTTCTTCCTCAGTTTTTACAAAAATACTAGAATTTGGTGGAATCGATATTAAATAAATTCTTGAATTAAATGTCATTTGACTATATAGATTTGATGTTTTTTCACTAAAATAAATTTTATTATAAAGCAGAAAAAATTGGGTTAAAACTTACTTGAATCTTACCAATGCATTTGTTTTATTTGCATTATTAAACAATAAAACATCTTCAGTTTTACTGTTCGTATAAATATATTTGATTATATTTGCTTTTGCAGAATTAAGCAAAACAATTTCACAAGAACTATGGGTTCCAGCTATCATTGAAATTGTATCTCTTCCATTTGCTATTAATGTAGTATTAGTAAAACGACAATCACTAGTGTTGGCTAAAAAATGTTGTTTTTTTAAATTGCTGAAATTTGAACATTTATTAATTTCGTACCCTTTTTAGCTCTAATAACAAACAAGCTGGTATCTTTTAAGCAACTTGAATATTTATAAATTGTAATTGAGGTTCCCAGTGTTTCTATTGACCTTAAATTATAATTATAAAAAACGTTAAAATGTATTAAAATTCAACTTTTCAATTGTTTTTATTGAAGTTAGATTTTTATTTTCGTAAAAGTTTAAACATTTTGTTTCAAAATTCGATGGATCAAAAATTATTTCCAATTTCGCATTTGAAGCAAGTAATTCTTTTGACAGTTTTATTGTTACTATCGAATGTTTATTTATTTGCTCATTATAAAATATTGGTGTTTTATCAGATATTATTACATCTGGTTCAGAATTTGGTCCTTAACAATGAATTTTAATATTGAGATTTATAAGTTTATAAACATACTTTCATATGAGATCATTTTTAAAGTTAATGTTGAAATTCCAAGATATTCTCTAAAAAATTTTAATCACTGTGTTTATTACATGTTGTCTGTAAGAAAATTTAAACCTACAAAGAAGTGTCATACGATGATTTAAAAAACATTTTTGTTGAATGACCTGGAAGAATTAATACTTTATGATTTCTTTTTGATTCAATATTAGATGGAGAATAATAAGCATTGATCAAGGAATCAGCATCAGACTGAACCAAAAGATGATCATAATTTGGATTTTCAATATTTGCTTCAAATTCAATATGTCGATTAGGACAAGTTTCATCCATGGAAATCTACAACATTCTTGGGAATAAATAGTTCATTAAACCATTGATAAGACAAGCTAGTTTACCGTAAAATTACATTTCATATTAGTACAATAATAATTGTCTTCCCTTCCTAATATAGAATAAATATGGGTGCCGGAACACGGTACAACGATTTTAGAAGCAGAACAATTGCATTCTGAAACAATGATAAATTTGATTCACGAAATATATTCTTACCAATGCTTTGAAACTCTATTTTAAATTCTTTGTTAATAACACTTTCATCACTCTGGTATTCAAATGTCAATCTTCTTACAGTATTATTTATAAATGGTAAAAAAACATAATTGCCATTTCTTGTAATATTGACAGGAAAAAATGTATTTTCATCAGAATAAAATTTTAAAATGTTTCCAGTTTCATTTATTACAAAGTTTACATTTATATGTAATTCATGAAATGGTTGAATTTCAAAAGTGTGATTGCAATGTAGCTTATTTTTATATGCAATATTGCTGGGAGATTTCCATATTCCATTGTTTGACAATAAACAATTGGTCAATGTTGGGGGTTGTGGGATTTTATATATGCTAATCCTGGCTTCAAATGATCGATCATAGTCATCATAAGAAATTGCAAGTTTATTCTCCGGATAATATTTTATTGTAGGTCTGAAATATGGATTTTTTTGTACGAGGAAGTTCACCCAAAAGCCTGTTAAAATATATAACATACCCAATTATATAGCCTCTTGTATTTTCTGTAACAATATATAAATGTGGATACAAATTTATGCCCAAATGTTCATATTGCATGTTAATACCCAGTGTTTCAACTTTAATTCCATATCCATCTTTTGCAACAAATTCCCATAAACAGCGTCTTTGTGTTACATATTTAGTTTCATAAAGACTTCGGTAATTTGAACGTAAATATAAAATTTCTGATTCATTTGTAAATTCAAATGATTTATTTCTTCCGGCCAGAACACAGGAATTAAACCTTTCTTGTTCATATGTGATAAAACCTTGAAATGCTTCATGTCCTCTAATTTTATAGTCATCAAAAGAAAAGGTTAAATTTGGCTCATATGTGAAAAAATAAATATCTGTTTGTTTTATTAAACGACCATTCACATTTCCTCCAGTTATGTAACCATTTGTAATTACAAGAATTAAAAACATATTAGGCTAAATGTGAGTTATTTTTTAATTTTTTCATAACGAAGAAATTAAAAGAATGCAGGACAAAAAGCAATTTAAGTTTTTATGATTATGAATTTTCTGTTTTATAATGTTAACGGATTTCTTCCTTCATATCTCATTTCAGATATTTTAGTTATCATACGAAAGAAAATATTGGTTAAACCAAGCCTTTTTTTCTGTATGCTTTATAAAAAAAATTACAAAATCACTTACTTTTTTGGATAATCCTTTCACGCTCAATGTACAATTATTTTTAAGTTCTTCATTAATAATCTCCGGAAAATTTGGAGACTCAAAAAATTTTATTTCATTCTCCGCTAACACGATATCGTTCTTTCCGTTACAAATAATCTTTTCAGATTTTGATATTTTAACAAAAAATAAAAAAAACAATATTTTGCATAACATACTTGTAATTAAGTCCAACAATTTTCGGGTTGAACTTTAATGAACAAAAAATTTTCTAAGTTAATATTGATAAGAATGTTTTTTTTTGCGGTCGTTAAACAGTTTAGCTAAAAAAACATGTTTTTAACATTATTTGTTCGCATGTTATTATTGTTTTGTGCATTTTTCGTTTGCAAGAAAACTAATAAAATTGCTCTGATACCGAATCATTTGATGCAAATGAAAAAAAGTGTGATAAAAATGCAAAATAATTTCTATGCTTGAATATAGTCAAAACGTTATTCCTCGATAATATCGTATTATGTTGTTGTTAGTTGCCACGTTGTTTTTTCGAACGTTTTTGGAAATTTCTGAAACTACTTTCATCAGATTTTAAATCAGTTTAAAAACCATTTTTCATATTAACATGAAACAACAAAAAATTTTTTTAAAAATAATGAAGAACCAATACGAATGTTAATTGGCTAAATTGAATTAATTTTTATACTGAAAAAATTTTTCACATCTGAATCAAACAAGGAATTTGCGAAAGGCGTTTTACCCAACAGCAGGTCATTCTCTTCGTGCCTCTTTTTGCGCAATTGATTGCGCGCAAGACTGCGGCCCGAAATGAACGAAAGGTTTCCATGACAGTTGGAAGCATCGGTTGGAAAATTTCCATTGAAATATCAAAATTGCATATTTTGCTCAACTGTTATCGAAACCTTTCGTTCATTTCGGGCCGCAGTCTTGGGCCAAAAGAGGCACGAAGAGAATGACCTGTTGTTAGGGCAAGCGCATTTCGATTTGATTCAGACGTGTTTTGCAGCCAATATTACATTTTACTAAAAGAAATTGTTTTGTTTTTAGCAATTTTAATAATCAGTACGAGTGACCATCTTCCAGTTTTTTTCCATCAAATGACTTACAAATTATAACTCACAACACATAAAAAAAAATTGGTACCTATTAAATTTTGTGACGTTTTTTATACATTTATTTTTTTGCGGTTTTTAAACAGTTCTTACACAATCAACACTCATAGTTTTCAATTTCACAAAATTTTTATTTACACTTCGTTTTCCTTTTCTCTAACACTTAAACACCACCTGATTTTAAAATTTACCTTCTTTAGCACACCGGGGCACGTTAAACATGAATTTATATCACACTAAACATTTTTATGTTGTATTTAAAGCTGCAAATTTTACATTTTTTACATAGATATTGTTTAAAAAATTAAATTTGAAATTATTTAACTCATTTTTAATTTGATCAAACGATTATAAATTCTTTTACAAAGTTTTTGTTTTGTGAAAATGTTGAAAAACGCAGGTTGATAATTTTTTAAGTAGCAGAAGATTACTTCTTTCAAAACAAACTATTTCAGTTCAAAGAAAATGTCAAAGTAAAACTTATTTTTTCTAACTTTAATAACATTCATAAACTTCAGACATTCGACACCGCTTTTATACAGTTAACAAAAAACACTACAGAATTTGTTTAAAACTTTTTATAATTTTACATTTTATTTTTCAATTAATAGTAAAGCTTTGCTTCTTATTTAAACGAACTTCGCCAGCAGGTGTTCATTTTTGTAACAAAGAAAACTAAAAGAATTTACAGTTTTAATACGATATACGCAAAAAAATTAATCCAGATTTTTACAAATTCATTTTTTTGATAATGCGTGAAATATTAGATTTAATTGCTTTTATTAAATATAAAATATTTTAATTACACCGTTTAAAAAAAAAAAAAGCCAGTTTTTACTTTGTTTTTTTTTATAATTTTACATTTTATTTTCCCGCAAACAACAGTTTTCATGATCAAAAAATACTTCGTTAATAAACAATAATAGTTAAAATAATGCTGCATTAACTAAATATTATATATTAGAGATCAAATGAGAATTATATATTAGAGATCAAATGAGAGACAACAACTTGATGTTGAAAATCAGAAATTATACAGTATTACTAGATTCAACTTTTAAAAAATTAAAATCATGTTCAACTTTTACTTTTTTTAAACTTAAAAGTGTAAATTTTTTGTGTCAAATTATTAATTAAGAATACTTTTTCTTCAACATGATGATAGTCATCTTCAGTTTGTTTTCTTAAATATTTTTTTAAAAAAACTTATCCCGAGCAAATTTTTAATTATAATTTTGCATTTTTATTTATATATTTCATGGTTTTATGCCGAAAAATTTTTCCTTTTTAAGATAGAGAGAGTGAAATCTGTCATTAAAAATTATTCTGAAACTCTTTTTGATTAATAATTAAAAATCCTTCAAAAAAAGAAAGAAATTGCATGACTGAATTTATAAATACTTTTTGAGTGATTCATTTGGCAAAAAAAGATAAGGACAGTTTTTTTATTAGAGGGTAAAAACTTGCTTTTTTATTAAATTTTTTTCCATATCTTTAACGTTTTAATCAGTTTTAATAAGTTATACTTTAATGGTGACATAACTAAAAAAAGCAGTGTTAATTAAATCTAAATAAATTTTTTGAATGATTACAGAAAAAGAATTGACGCCATAGTTTTAATATTTTTTTGATTTAAAAATTTTTTCGTAGATAAAGATTGCTTCTGGTTTTTTATTAGTAATTTTTTCACAATTTTTTTGTTAAAAAAAATCGAAAAAGAAAATGGCAGTGTTAGAATTGGTCAGTTAAAAATAATTTAAAAGAAATTTATTAAACAAAAAATTAGCTACTTTTAAACATACATACATCAAGATTTTAATTTATATTTAAAATCCAAAAATATGCTCTTAAATGGTTGTCTGATAACAGTTTACAAGAGTAATTTATTAATATTGCGGTGTTAACCGATATCTGTTTTTAAATGTAAAAAAACCAATTGTCGGTTTTTTATTTTTACCAATTTCCAAAGTGGAATATAAAATATTTGCTCTAATATTAGTTCTTGTCAGTTTTAATTTGTAAAAATAAAACTGACACCAGGAGGTTATCAGTTTTATTTTTACAAATTAGTTTTAATATTTCATTGGCTTAAAAACACTTTTTTAAAAAACCAAAGATTCTACTTTCTCAGTTACTGTTTAGTTGTATTAGATTTTTTTTAAACAGAAATTCGGTCAAATTTTTGTGATTTTCGGTTATAAATGTTTTATTAGAAACAAACATTTATATCGCTCATCAGTTTTAATAGATAGTTTATTAACTTTGTCAGCTTCGTTTTTTATCTATTTTCATGTAACACAGATTCGTACAGATTTTTTAGGTTAAATATCCTGTTCCACAAAACAAGTTTATAGGACGTTTTTTCTAACAATCGAGTATTTC
>JAQIXH010000136.1:0-19835 GCA_034700145.1 Panagrolaimus detritophagus
CAAGTTGGGGCACTGTACTAAATTCATAGATCCAATAGTTTATATTTTTTGACAAAAAAACGTAGTAATTTTGGAAAAAATTCGAAAAAAAATCGGTCCACCGAAACCGTAGACTGAAAAATTTCGGTCCGGTCCGGTCCGGTCCACCGAAACCGAAAACCCAAAAATTTCGGTGCACCGCCAGCACTGGTAGTCAATACATTTTTTTCTAAAGGGAATACATCCGTCATACAATGATGGAGAATACATTCGTTGCATTCTCAACCATTGATGACAAATGCGTTCCTAAAGACGCTAGAAAGAATTACGAGAGGGATTTTGTCATTTTGAAAGCTGCGTGCCATTGATTTTTTGCCGCTAGTGATAAAAGGTCAACTTATGGCTTCGCTTCTAACAAGAGAACCGTCAGACATGATTATGACATCTTTGAAAAATAGATATTTCATCTTATTCCCCATATATTCAAACATATTCATGCAAATTTTCAGCGGCCCATGTGCACTTTTCTATTTTTCATATATATCACGTATATAGTTGATCGCCTGCTACTTAAAACTTAAAATTAAAAGGTTTTTTTGGACTTTTGTCATTGTAAATAGTCCCGAATGATTTAAAATGCTTATTCTAATGTTTTCCAGACCAAAAAAGAGATCTGCCTTAAAAAATTTAAATATTAATTTTTAAGTAGCAGGTGATCAACTCTATATGTAGTATATATGAAAAAGAGAAAAGTGCCCATGAGCAGCTGAGAATTTGCAGGAATAAGTCTGGATATATGGGCAATACGATGAAATACCTATTTTTGAAAAATGCCATAATCATGTCTGACGGTTCCCTTGTAAGGACAACAACATTCAACACTTATTGACCAATTTTTTTTTGTTTTTAAAAGTTGTTGTTTTAAAATTTGCTTTGATCAAAACCATGATAAACCCTACGGTACATGAGGTCATATAGAACATGGCGTTCCCTCCCTTAATTACTACTAGGGTTGTTCATTCCCCTTCCCCGGGGAATCCCAGGGGGATTCCCCGATTTTTGGCGGGGAATGAAACGGATTCCCCGCAAAAGTTTTTTTTGTTATTATATTAAATACTATTTTTCAATACAAAAATAACATAGAAATCGTCAAAAACTAATACAATTACCCATTTTTTATATTTTGAAGCCCAAAATGCTTTAATAACATCGCGAATATTTTTTGGAACCTCTTTATTTAAACTTCAGGATACTGTAGACGAAGATTAACTTTTATTTTTGTTGTTTTAGCTTTTGTTTATTGTTTAAAAACACTTCTAAAATAGAAAGAAGCCTATTTTAAGTCAAAATGGAGGACAATATTAAAAAACAGTCAAAACAGGATTTCGGGGAATGGCGGGGAATTCCCCGGGGAATTCCCTGGGGAATCCCCGGGGAATCCCCCGATTTTTTGGATTCCCCGGGGAATGAACAACCCTAATTACTACGCTGTTCTTCTGGATGAAAACCTTAAAGTTGTCAAAAGGTGTGTTCTCGCATGCATAATTTTTTATATAAATAACTGCATTTATACTAATAATGCATAAACGCGTAAAGATTAGTCCTCTTAGATGGTACTTTGAAAATAATTAGTGCAAAAGGGAGGGGCAACGCTTACAATTAAACAACCTACTAGTTGTTATCAGATTTTAGTTGAATCCCAAAGGAAAAGGGGTGGGATCTAAAGATTCTATATAAGTCATTAACTGTTTTATAATTTTGAAATTGAAAAACTTGCTGAAACAGATTTTAATATCAAAGTTCTGTAGCAAATTTATTTACTTATCTTTATTATGAATTCAAGCATTAACGGAACCCCTCCGACATTTGGTCGGTTTGATTGGAATATCAGCCAAATTGTGTCCAATAATTTAAGTAATGTTACAAATTATTTCAATATTTTTGGTGTAATTTTCGAAATACCTGTGATTATATTTTTTATTGTTAATTTTTTTATTAAAAAGTCAACATTTCGACAACCATATTTTATTGTTTATACAATGGGCTGTATTGTAGATGCGATCCCAAAGTTTTTGTTTTTCTTTAATCAGTATATTATCCAAAACGTTATTACTTTATACATCCTACCAGTCGTCAATTATTATAATGGTGGTTTTGTGACTTTATGTAATCTTGTACTTGCTTTAAACCGGTTTTCTGCTATCGTATTTCCTCTTCATTTTTCAAGAATTTGGACAAAACGAAAAACAACAATCATTTGTGTTTTAATGGCATTCTACCCATTTCTTATACATTGTTTTAATCCAGTAAATATGTATTTTACGATCACCAATCAAAAACGTCCAGAAAATGTCAGTCAAACAACTTTTGAATATGTGTTTGGATATGCGTCTGATATCACTTTTGCCATTCTTGCAACTTCCGCAGGAGTAATCGCAGCAATAAAAATGATATTCCAAAATAAAATGAAAAATAAAAATGTTGAACGAGTTTTGCTAGCACAATCTTTAATGAGTTCTGTGTTTTTAATTTTTTCGACGATAACTTTATGGCTGGCATCTGTAAATGGCACTAATGTTAACTTTATCCTCCCACGACCTGAACTTACTCGAATACTTGCTTTACAGTTTTTCTTTACAAATCTTAGCAAGCTTTTCTACAGTCTTCACCATTATATGGGACTTATTCTTCTCATAACCGTGTCGTAAGTTTTTTTTAATATTAATTTAATTCCTTTAAATTGACATATCAAATTTAGAAAGAATTTCCGCGAAAAATTTTTCGAATTTTACAAACTGAATATTTTGTTCAAAAATATGAAAACAATTCATAAATCCAATAAAAGCGGAGTTACAGTAGTCAAAACAATCAATACATCAATGGTCCCTGTCTCAAAAACAGACACAAAAAAATCAGGTTTTTTCCGCAGCTACTCAACTGCTTATTAAATTTTTTATCTTTTTATTTATCTATTCCTATCTCTTTTTGATCTCATATTTAAAAAAAAACACAAAAATCCTAAAAAACCATTTTCGTAAATTTTTTTCCTTAATGCTTTCATATTGTTTTCTATTTTTAAAACATTTTTTTATTATTTATTTTTAATATTCTTTTGATCTATATATTAGATCCGAAATCTTGTTTCATATTGAAACATTAAATAGTATTTATTTGTATTAGATAATCATTAAAAAAATAAAATAATCTCAAAAAAAAAAAGTTTTAAAAATTAAACTAAATTAGGAAATTTTGATTTGATTTTAAAAAAATAAAAAACCACAAAAAAGTTTTTTTTATCCATTTTCTAAAATTAATTTTATTGTTTTTTTCTTGTTGTTTATAAAATTTTATTTCTCGTTTTTAACCAATTTTCATATGCTTAAACTCTTTTTTACTCTTGTATGAAAAATTCATTGCTTCAAAAAATCCTTTAATAAAAAAAATCGACTCTTTTTCGTAATTTTTCTACTTATTAAATTTTTGCATCTTATAAGTTTTGTATATTTAAAAAAAATCTTTACAAAAAATCTCAAAAAAATATTCTTTTTTTCTAATACTTTTTACTGCTTTCATATTTTTTAAAACCTTGATTTATTACAATTTTTATTTATAATATGTTTCTTTTTATCTATAGTAGATCTGAAATCTTGTTCCATGTTGAAAGATCACATATTTTATCCATAACCTTTATTTTAAAAATAACAAAAAATCACAAAAAAAGACTTTTTTCTTTATTGTTTTTTCCAATTTTTTTTTCATATATTTTTAGCTCAAAATTTGAACCTAAAATTTTTCTGTTTTCTTTTTTTTATTTTGCGATTTGCATTAAATTAAAAATTTTGATCTAAAGTAGATCTCAAATTAATGTTTCATATTGAAACACCATTTTTGTTAGATAAGCATTAAAAAATCCTCAAAAATCTCAAAAAAATTTTACAAGTGTTTTCACATTTTTATATTTATTTTATTATAATTCTATTTTAAGTTTACAAAATCTTATACCCTATTATTTGCTAGTTTACATATGCTTCCAATTTTCTTACCCCTTGTATAAAAAAAATTATTGCTTTAGAAAAATTCTTTAATTATATTTTGTTTCATTGTTTTTTTTTGATTTATATCAAATCCTAAACTTTGGTCTATATTAGATCTCGATTTAATGTTTCATATTGAAACACCATTTTTATATTTATTTTTAAAAGATAATATTTGTTTTAAAAAAATAAAAAAATCACAAAAAATATATTCTTTAATCGTATTTAATTTATTACTATCAAGTTTTCCCATTTTTTAGTATTCATAATCATTTTTTTTGATACACATTTTAGTAACTTTCTTTATTCAAAAAAGTGTTTTTTTTTTTAATTTTTCGTATATTAGATCTCCATTTAGTAATTTTAAAATTAATTTGTCTTTTATTAAGTTTTCTTCTGTTTTCTTTTATTTAAGAATCGAAAAAATTCATTTTTTTAGTTTTGTTTTATCCTTTGATTTATTTTAAATCCTAAACTTTTATCTATATTAGATCTTAAAATATTGTTTCATATTGAAACGGCATTTTTTAAATTTATTTATATTAAATAACCATTAAAAAAATAAAAAACCTCAAAAAAAAATTTATTGTATTTTTATTTTTTCGTTTATTTTTACCATTTTTATAATAGTCATAATCGCTTTTCATATTTTTTTGTTAAATTCATATAACTTTCTTCTACTGAAAATTAAAGAAAATGTTTTTGAAACCCCATTTAGTTTTTTTTAAATTTTGTATTCATTTATTAAAATTAAATCTGAAGCTTTGATCTCTTTTAAATAATTTTGTAAAAATTATTTAAAAGAGATTTGATCTATATTAGATCTAAAATTAGTCGTGATTTCCCATGTTAAAAAATCATGTTAGTATTAAAGCCTTGAGAAAACAGAATGTTTCGGAAGAAATAACCTGATTTTTGTTTTAATATAAGATTCTTTTTTTCTTTAAAAAATACAAAAAAAACTTAAAAAACTAGAAAACCTCCTTTAGCTGTCTTTTTTAGTTTTTTCTTTGATTTATATTAAATCAGAAATTTTGATCTAAATAATTTGTTTCAAATAAAAACACCGTTTTTATTTGTCTTTTTTAAAGAATCTTCAAACAATCGTTCATTTCTTTTTATAATTTTATATTTTTTTATGTCAAAATTGCATTTTAAATTAGCTAAACATTTATATTGTTTTTGGTATATGATTTATCTTTTTGTAATGTTTTTTTATAATAAATTTAAGAGGAGGAATTGTAATCTGTATTAACAAAATGGAGATTATGTAAAAGTCAAACTCCACAGTTTTTCTGACACATGATTTTTGAAATTAATGCAAATAGTTTTAATACATTTATTAAAGATTATGTAAAAGCAAAAATTAAATATTCATTAATAAAACATGAAAAAAAAGAAAAGAAGTAATTGAAACAGGAACAAAAACAAGTTTTGTTCCATAAAATTGTGTATATAAGTTTTCGGTGAAAAATAATAATATTTTACTAATATTTTTCTATCCTTTAAACACCGCTTAAAAATAAAACTGAAAGCTAAATTTCGATTTAAAAGCTGTGATAAGTTTTTTGTTCAAGTAATGAAATGCAAAATCAAGAGAAAAAAAATTCTTTTTTTACATGTTTTTAGAAATCACTCAAAAACTTTTAAAAACTGAAAACAAAGTGAATCTTGTTTTTTTTTAAATTGCTAAAAAAATATTAAAAGGTAAAAAATGAGAAGTCTGTAAACACTTAATGTTCGCGGGTGTTCAATAAAAGTATTATATGTAAATTGTGGGCAACTTGCGTTTTTTGCTCAAATTTGGATTAATTATTGTATTAAAATCAGTCAAGAAAACCTGTAGTTTTCAAAAACAAACTCGTACAATACAAAAATTTAAATTCCAATATTTTTTTGGAATACTGTATTTTTAAAGTAATTTTGTAGTTTCAAATAGTAGTTTGCTTTTAAAAAACAGTAAATCTCAAAAGACTAATTATAAAAAAAGCAGATTCACAAATTTTATTTAATACCTAAAATACGGTAAATAATCTTTAACTTTAATGTAAACATTTCTAACATCATTTACCAAGTATTATTTTGAACACAGTAAAAAGAACCATCGTTTATTAATTCCCAGGACATCCTTTGTGTCAATTTTTATTTAACTTTTTGCAACCCCCGGATTATTGTGCTTTAACTCCGCATGGAATTTTCAATCTTTAATTTCGAGCAAAAGACTACAGCAAAAAAGTTATCAAACTTGTAAACAATATTTTTAAAAGGTTGTTTGTTTTATTTATATTTTCTTGACTTTAAAATTGTATCACCAAAATGTAAAATGAATTTTCAAGGAATAAAAAAAGATTTTTTTGAGAGATATTAAAAACTTTTATCTTAAACAAATGTAATAAAAGTTTCAGTTCAAAACAGAAAAAAGTGCTAATCTCACAAAAATTTGTTTTGTTTTTAACAAAATTAAAAAGCTGTTTTTGAAACTTAAATTTTATCTGAAATGATTCTTCGATGTATTTTATTTATACAGTTTTGCAGCATTTTTAATAAATTTTAATAATTTGATTACCGTAAGTGGATTCAACAAATATGAGAAAATCCCTTTTTTTATATCAAAAATGGCTTTAGCAATACTGTAATTTTTTTTGCTCCCATTTAACTTAAAACTTGAAGTTTCGTTATAAGAGCTTTTTTATTTATAAAAAATTTTAATAATAAAGATATCAATTAATATATTTTTTACTACTTTTTTGTGATTAAAAGACAAAACATAAAATAAAATTTTTTTAAAACAATTATAAACGACCAAAAATAGTAAAACGTCATCTGTACTCGAAATGATAGATTAAAATTCGAAATGATAGATTAAAATGTGATAGACATTAAATGATCAAAAAACCCGGCACTAATGCAGTATTGCACCCCCTTTTTTCATTCACAAATTTGCATAATAACAGTGAGCTTGTACTGCGAATTCAAAAGGGTGGGCGGTTGGGTAGAATGAGCGGTTGTGTTTGTGAATGAAAAAAAGGGGGTGCAGTACTGCATTAGTACCACGAAGATCTTTAAGCTTTGATCTATTAATAAAAAGAAGTTCATTTTCATTGATATCAAATTCAAATAAAGGTGGACAAGAATCTATTAATCCAGTAGCAAAAAGTTGTTCCATATATGCATTTACCCTTTCATGATTTTTATAATTTTTCTTGAAAAAAAGTCGAACATTAAGTTTTGGTTTTTTCTAAAATTTAAAAATCTAAAAAACGATATCACCGGACCACAGCATGATGCTTGTTGTGTTTTTAACTTTTTGCCAAAAAAATATTTCTCAAAAAGTACTTTTTTTGTTTTTGATCGCGTTTACTTTGTATTAATTTTTTTTGGGTTTTTATTAATTCTAGAGTAAAAAAGGTGAAAAATCTGATAAAAGAATATAAAAGTTACCCAAAGGCCATGGAAATATGCGTTTTTCAGGTGACTAAAAAGTAACCTATATGTATTTCAAAGTGCCGGAACTTTTTTTTCACGGTGTTTTTTAAAAAAATATCTTTCTTTTTCTGCTGCTTTATTCTGTCATTTTGAGCGTTTTCTTTTTACAAAATATTGCATAACGTAGTCTTTTTATTGCATTATTTTTTATGTTTTACCTTTTTTTACACACATATTTTTTTTCTCTTTTGCTTTTTTCAACCATATTTTTTCCCTGTTTTTTTCCATTTCATTTCTTCTTTCAAAAAAACATAATCGGCCCCCGGTTTTTGATTATCTTTCTTCCGTTTTCCTTTTTCATTCTTTTTTTAAATTTTAAATATAAATTTTAAACATCGAAAAAAAGTTTATTAAAATGTTATTATTTTGAAATAAATACAGTAATTTTTAAAAACAAATATTTTGATTTTACAAAAAATTATATCTTCTCACTAAGATATAAAAATTGGACATAAAAAATGTTTATAAAAGGATTTAAAAGTAAATCGTGAGAAAAAGTAAAGAACAAAGGCCAAATAAGAACAATACAAAAAGTTTTTTAAAGGTCACACAATCGCATTTTAAGAAAATACAAAAACGGCACAAAAATAATAGAAAAAAAATGCAAAACATTTAGAAAAAGAACAATATTTTACTTTTAAAAATTATTTGTCATGAATGCCACAACTTCTTTAAAGTTTGGCCAATTAAATTGGAATATCAGTAAAGAAGTGTCAAATATTTTGGATAATGCAACAAATCTTTTAAATATTTCTGGTGTTTTTTTTGAAATTACAATAATTATATTTTTCATTGGAAATTTTTGTCAAAAAAATTCTTATTTTCGGAGACCATATTTCGTAATTTTAACAATTGGATGTATTGTTGATGCCCTTCCAAAGCTGTTCTTTTTTTTGAATAAGTATATTATAAAAAATGTTATAAGCTTATCTATCTTACCTGCACTTAATTGGTATAACGGAAATTTTATAACGCTTTGTAATTTAATTCTTGCATTGAATCGATTCTCTGCAATCGTATTTCCCTTGAAATTTCCCAGAATTTGGTCAAAACGAAATTCAACAATAATTTGCATATTCTTAATCTTTTATCCCTTTTTAATTCATTTATTCAATCCATTACATGTGTATTACACATTTTTAAATCAGCCCAGGCCACCAAATGTTGGTGAAACCACTTTCGAATATTATTTCTTATATGCGTCAGATATTACTTATGCAATTCTTGCAACATCTGTTTTAATTTTTGCTGCAATAAAAATGAAACTGCAAAGTAAAATTGAAAACAAAAATACTGAAACCGTTTTGCTGGCACAATCTTTAACAAGCTCCGTTTTTCTAATATTTTCTACAATAACATCTTGGTTGGCAACAATAAATCGTATTCCGGCAGACGTGATTCCACCTCGATCAGAAACTACTCGAATACTTGCTGTACAATTGTTTTTTATAAATCTCAGCAAACTATTTTACAGCTTTCATCATTACACTGGATTGGTTTTACTCGTAACAATGTCGTAAGTTTTCTCTCAAGAAATTTTTCTTTACTTGAACACCGTTTTAGAGCAAACTTTCGCACAAAATATTTTAATTTCTATAAAATTAATTTTTTGCTTCCAAAATGTTACAACAAAGTTACACCACAACCAAATATGACAACAACAGTGATTACATTAACTAACAGACCGCACAGTTTTTGAATATTCAAATGTTCTTAAAAGGCTGTTTCAATTTTTAAAAATTAGTCTAACATGTTTTCTCTTTTTTATTTAAAAACTGAGTTCCAGTCTGTAATTTTAGCGTTTCGAAATATTAACATTTGCTTTTATAATGTTTTAAATTAATTAATTAAAGAATAGCTGAATATTTATTATTTTGTCTAAAATGGAAATCGTTACAACTTTATTTCTTATATTTTTTTACATTTCTGTTTTTTATACAACACAAAAAAAAGAGTTTCATCTGCAGCAATAAGAAGTTAAAATGCAATCAGGGATAGGCATGGCACCAGGCCGGGTAAACCCGGAAAACCCGCCCCGGCACGACACTTTACCGTGCCGGGTCGGAGCAGGGGATTTCCGGGTTTACCCGACCCAGTTCCCTCATTGCATTTGAGCTTCCAACAACTTATTGCTGCAGATG
This sequence comes from Panagrolaimus detritophagus, assembly GCA_034700145.1. NCBI lineage: Eukaryota > Metazoa > Nematoda > Chromadorea > Rhabditida > Panagrolaimidae > Panagrolaimus > Panagrolaimus detritophagus. Next base: position 9,641 of record JAQIXH010000136.1, read on the forward strand.
AGACCTTTTTTTGATGCCATGCCTAATCAGGGGAAAACAAATAAATAACCGTAGACAAAAACAAATGGGTGAAAAAAAAAAACTTGAATGGCAAAAGAAAATAATGTGGAAAAGCAACAAAAACTGAAACATTTTTGTCTTTGTTCGTTTATGTCTAATGAGAAACAAATCAATATGTCGTGCCTTGTCAAAAGTCTTATTTGTGTGTGTTCTTTCTTTGCATTTATGGCAAGCATTTTTTCAATGGTAAAAAAGACATTGGGTTTTTTCTTCTATCGGATATAAATTCGAAAGGCCATCGATTCTTGACAGAATAAACCTTTTTTTGACCTCTTTTGTTTGCCGTTATTTTTTTTTTTGCAAAAAGAAGAGTGTGTTTGAATATTTTAGAAATATATTAAACGAAATATTTAGCAAATGACATTTGAGTTTTTTTTGAATACATCTACAAATTTTTTTAGCCCTTGCACAATACTTCCCCATCCGAATCAAAATCGGGGAAGGTTTTTTCAAACAATATGATCAGCAAGCCTGGAAAAATATTTTAGCTGATATCACAATGCAACTTGGAAATAGATTCAGTCTTTGCCTTTTTTTATTTTGTGATTACATAAAAAAGGTGTTTCATCAAGAAGGATTTATATTATATTAAAAAATATAACACAAAGTTGATAAATCAAACATTTGACAATATTGTTAAAAACAAAAAGTATTTTTCAGTCAGTCAAAATTGTCGCCTTTAAATTCTCTTACGCTTGCTCATAAAATAAGAATTACGAAGATCTTTAAACTTTGAGCAATTAATAAAAAGAAATTTATTTTCATTGATACCAAATTCAAATAAAGGTGGACAAGAATCTGTTAATCCAGTAGCAAGAAGTTCTTCCATATATGCATTTACCCTTTCATGATTTTTATAATTTTTCTTGAAAAAAAGTCGAACATTAAGTTTTGGTTTTTTCTAAAATTTCTAAAATTTAAAAAACGGTATTGAAAAAATCGTTTACCTTTTGTATTTCAGCTAAAAATTCTTCAAAGTTAAAATCTTCATTTAAACAGCACAATGTAAATTTTTCTAAATTTGATGTACAAACTTTTTCAATAAAATTTTTCGACAATGGTTTAAAAGAATGATAAAATCTAAAAAGTGAAAAAAAAACCGGGATTAAAGGAGGCGGACGTTTTGATCCAGTTTTGAAATCTTGTATATTCGTGATTTTCTGGCAAACTGAGAATCATGAAACGAAAATGACCCTTTTTTAACTTTTTTTATCAAAAAAGATGCATTTTCATTTCAAGACTCTCAGTTTGCCTGAAAATCATGAATATCCTAGATTTCAAATCCGGATCAAAACGTTTGCCTCCTTTAAAAATTTACATTTGTAAATAAGTAAGAGAAGAAGTTCGATCGAGAAGATATTCATATGGGACAATTTCATCATTCTCAAAAATTACATTGGTTCTATTCAATGAAAGTTTTTTGAGGTTTCCGGAAGAAGTAAAAAATTTGAAATCCTTAAATGAAATTTTTTCTGCCATAAACGTTAAAATTTTCAAATCACATAAAATAATTTTTGGGATTAAACGAGGAAGAAGAAATTCGTCTTCAATATGAAGTTTTCAAAAAATCCCCAAATTATTTGGAAGTTCATCAATGGCAAATTTTTTTACATCATAAAATACCAGACGATTTTTGTGTAATTGTGCAGATTTTCCATAATAAATAAATGGCAATTTTTGGGAAATAAAATATTTATTTGATTTCACTAATTTTAAAGCGGATTTTGATGCTGCATTTTTCTTCATATGTTTTAACACATCACCTGGAAATTTGCTTGGAGGTGGGTTTTTTGGGACGGAAATATTTGATGCAATTTTTTTAACATCTTTTTCTGTGAAGGGCATCTTTGGCGTAATTGATTAATGTCTAAAGTTTTTTTAAATTATTACGGAATTTCACGATTTTTAATTTAAAATTTATATAAAAAATCGTTATTTAAACAGAAATAAAAAAAGACAAAAAATAGCTTCCTTAAAAAAATGGTTTAGTGCATAGACAAAATATGGCAATGAGCAAAAAATATTTAAAGTCTCTGGGTTTTTATCTCCGCTTTTTTCAATAAATCGATTGCAGTAAATGGCCAAGTAAAAAATGTTGCTGCCCGGACTTGCATGCTAGGGTCAAAAAAGACAAAAATGTGTATAACGCAGTAAAAAAGAAAAAAAAAGAAAAAAAGAGGGTGGATTATCCTGATTTTAACCCTAACCGTTTGTGTTTTTGCCAGGTCGGATGCCTGTGCCACCGTCATAACCTTGCAGAATGAACTATTTATAAGAAAATTTCAGCTTTCTATAGAATTATGGATTAATAATCTATATTTTTATAATTGAAGAAATGTGTATTCCTAATGGCTGGGAAACATAAACTGAAGAAATAGACGTTCTGTAACTCTACGAAAAATAGAAAAAAGAATATTAAATATAAATCTCCATGGATTGACTCCGTGAAAGTTCTACAGCAAGGTTTAGTGCTTAAAATATATTGTAAATATAGTGTTACGATTTCTTTCTTCTTTTCTTTCGATCTTAAACTTCCTCAATTTTTTTGCAAGTGCCATAAGGGGATTTTCATTGATATCATCAAACTTCATGTAAATAAAGAATTGTCACGGAGTTTCCGTGAGTTTCTTTATTTCTCTCTCTTTTTTATTGTTTCTTTTCTTCAAAGAAATGGTTACAGTATTTTTTCTGTTTTTACCGGTGATTTGACTATTTTTCATTTTTGGAAAGATAAATTTGGGATTTAAGCAACAGAATTTTAAGAGTTGTGATATCGCATATCAAAATCCTTAAAAAAATGATGGGAACAACACTTTTTAAATCTTAAAACGCATCAATTGCAAGATGATAATAAAAATATGTTCATGGTGTAAAAAGTATAAATATTTCATTTTTAAATGAAACTAGTTTTCTTTGCAATGAATTTCGTAGGCAATTCTATTATTTTTAAATTAAAAGTAACAACAACTTTTTAAAATTAATTTAATTTTTTTCAGTCTCATGACTTTTTTAAGTGAGATGAAAGTCCATTAAGCGGTTGATTATATTAATCTTTCAAAAACATTGGTTTTTGAAATGATATTTTTTATTTGCCAAAAATAATTGTGATTAAGCAAAACACATTTTTTATATTTACAGCAATGTCAAATAATTTTGAAAGTAATACAATATTTTCAGAAAGTCCAATTTTATCGAAAACAATTGTCACTTATTTTGTAATTACTGCAGTATTCTTTGGACTTATATTAGAATGCATGTGTTTATTATTATTTATTTATCACTTTTTAAAAAAATCTCCAACATTTTGTTGTAAATATTTCTATTTAATTGGAATTGGATATTTTGTTGCAATAATTTCAATATTTTTTGCATTACCTGAATTTTTTATGCCTGAAATTTTGTTTATTCGTATTTTGGCAATTTTTACAGGTTGGTATTTAAATTTCCTTTTAGGTAGGAACCGTCACTTTTTTAAAAAAAGAGCGAAAAATGGCACGGAAAAAAACCCATGCAGGCGATGAGTACGCGTTTTGGTGTCTCTGTGGTTAGCACTTCAGCCTTCCATGCGTGGCCAGGATCGAATCCCAGCCGGTGCAAAAAAAATAACTACTATTATTAAGTTACATTTATTTAACTTTTTAATAAACGACAAATAGTAATTTATAATATAAAAATTTTTTTAGACACTTTTTTCAGGAAGTAATTTTTTGCACCGGCTGGGATTCGATCCTGGCCATGCGTGCGACCATGCATGAAAGGCTGAAGTGCTAACCACAGACACATCGCCTGATTGGGTTTTTTTTCTGACCATTTTTTTTCTCTTTTTCTTCAGAAAAAACAAACAATGACGCTCTCTAGTTTTAGGACCGTGGAATTCATTATTAGCGATAAATCGATGTACAGCAATTTTAACAAAAAATCATTCAAATTTTTGGTCAAAAAAGAGATTTTTGTTTTTAGTTTTTTTGGTTTCAATTTATCCGATTTTTATTGTTTTTATACTGTTAGATTTTAAACATGATTGTCCATATTTAGTGGATATTCGAGAATGTGATGAAATAATGGAAAGATATGATAAAGTTTTGTTAATTTCAAATGCAATTAATATTTGTCCTTCATCGATTCTTGGAATTTCGATAGTAATATTACTTCGATTTAAAATTGTTAAATTTTCAAGAAATACTAAAAGCATTCAAATACATTTATTATTTCAATCAATTATTTCGTTATCATTTTTTATGATTTATTGTTTATTTATATCAATTAAATCTTATTTCATTAAAGGCGATAAAACTTCTGTAAAATTTTATATTATTGATTTAATTCTATTTGCTTTTTCAATTGCTATTGTTTATATTACCATTTATCTTCAACATTTTTAATTTTCTTTTTATCGTACGTTTTTTATTTGATGACTTTTAAAAGCTGTGCCGATTTTCCGGCATCAATTTTGTGCCTGCATTTTTGCGGTTGAAATTTTTGCGTCTTACATATTTTTCCAGCCCCAATTTTACGGCTGAAATGTTTGCGCCAAATCTTTTTGCGGCTTCAATTTTTCCGGTCCCAATTTAGCGCAATTTTGCGGCTGCAACATTTGCGGAAAATTTTCTTGGGCCCCAAAAACTTCTGCCGCAAAATTGCGGCCGGAAAATCGGCACAGCCATTTTAAATATAAAGCAAATAAATTATTTCAGGAGTGCTGTACGAAAAAGTTTTACAGAGTTTTATTTTTGTTCAATATTTTTTAAAAGTAGGCAAAATGCAGTTAATTATGTTCAATCAATTCCATCAAATAATCAAATTCAGGTGAAACAAACACAACTTTTTAATATAAATTTTAATTTTTCCTTTGTGTTTATTATGAAATAGTAAAATAAAAACATAAATAAATATTGCTTTTTTCAGTACCTTCAGTTCCAAATTTCATCACAAAAAAAAATTTAAAAGTAAATTTTTTTATTTTTATTTTAAAAACAGCAAAACTAAAATATTCTAAAAAGAAAAACTAAAAAGAATGAATTGACTTTAAAATGCAGACTTTATTCAACGTCTTTTGAGCAAAAGAAAAACTCTGCAGACATTTCAAGTTTTGAAAACTTATTGCAATATTCGCAACAAAAAAAATTTTTTTCAGCACGTTTTTTTGCTACCATTTCGAAACACAGCATATGCTATATTTGCTCGGCTTCGAAAGGATGCGTCAACAGATGTCGAAAAAAATAAATCATTTCAAAACGTTTTCGTTTTTATTACTGACACTATTTTTTTGAAAGTAAAAAAGAAGCGAAAAACATTGGTCGTTATTCTTTTTTTAATCTTTGCGAAAAAAACACAACGAAAACAATAAAAATCCATTTTTGTCAAATTACTTAAATACAAACATAAATAATTAGCGGCATATTCGATAACATCTGTTGGCTAGTGTTGCAAATATCGTTTTAACAAAATAGAAGAATTTTTTTGGTTTTAAACGAAAAATAACTGAACTAAAATATTCAAAAAAGAAAGACTAAAATGTACGCTTTAACTTTGAAATGCAAACTCTATTCAATATTTTTTAACCAAAATAAAAATCTACGGACATTCCCATTTTTAAAAAATTATTGCGATATTTCGCAACAAAGTTTTTTTGTTGCTTACAACCCAATTGCTCAATTTCGGAAAAATTGACTAAGTTAATTTTAAAAGAAAAATCATTTCGAAAGACTTTTTTGTTTTCTTTTGGTTGATTCAATTTTTTTGGAAGTTTTGAAAATGGCAAAAAAACCTTTTGTTCGTTAATCTTTTCAATATTTGTAGATACACAACAAAAACAATTAAGGATCTATTTTTGTCAAATTAATCGAGGAATGTGCACCGTTTTTTTAAAGTTGTGCAATAAACATAATTTTAGTACCAAAAATGCAGAATCTTAATATTAAAACGAATGGAAAAAAATTATTATGTTAAATGCTGATAAGAAAGTTATTTGATAAATAAATAATGAAAATACCGTATATTGTTCGTCCTAATTTTTTTCCCTATCGAGTCATGTCTTAGTTATTATGCCTATCAGATGCAGAATTCTGATTTTAATAATATAAAACAAAATCAAAGGATCAGTGTCAAGAAAGTTATAAGGAAAAAACAAAAAAACACATTTTGCTTGTGAACGTATCTACATTTATCATATACAAGTTTTTTTTTTAATTTGTTTTTAGACTTTTTTGTATAATATTATCGTTTGTAAAGTGTTGTGCAATATTTTGGTTTTACTGATAGCACGACTTTTTATTATATAGGCTTTTAAAGAATTTTTAATGTTAAAAATCATTTTATTTTGCTCAGACAAAAAAGAGACGCTTTTAACAAAGAACGCCATCATCTCCGGTCATTTTATTGAAACGATTTTTTTGCAAAAAAAAAACAACAAAGAAATCAATAGCTTTGTTTTAAAGGCGTAAAATATATTTTCTTTTTGCAAAAAGCATGAAAGAAAAAAGCAAAGCATTCATTTTTTTTCTTTTTTTGTTAACAAATTTTTTGCTATCAAAGTTCAATAAAATTATGTTCGATGAAATTGAAACTATTATTCAAATTTTTGTTGAATATAAAAAATATATTTTATTTTTTTCCGTTAGTTTTATGGTTTTACTTCAAATAATATATTCAGGTTTAATTTTTGTTGCAAATATTAATGCCTGGAACGTTGATACATGTTATGAATTATTGTTAGTATTTAAAAAAATTTTTATCAAATGTTTTTTTCATGGTTTTTCAATTTTATGGATAAAACAACGAAATTTGCTTTATTTTTTTATTAAATGTGAAAAAATAAAATGGATTTTGGATTCATTTTTAGCGCCAAAAAATGTTTGTTTTGAGTGGAAATTTCGAAAATGGAAAGTTTTATTTCTTCAAAGTTGTGTTTATATTTTTGGATTATATTTTTATTCAAATTTGTTTCAATTATTTCAATGTTATATTTTTTCAATGTTTATTCGAGTTTTGTTTGATTACTTCAAACATATTTATGAATCATATCAAAAAAAAATAAATTTTCAAACACTTCCATTTCCAATTCAACAAAGATTTTATGAACTTCAAACACCATTTATAAAAAATCAAATTTCCAAAGCATATTTTAACAAAGAAATGATTCCATATTTCAATGAATTACAAATTGATCGGCTTTATTTAAGACCTTCTGAAAAATGCCATAAAATTTATCAAAATTTTTCAACCGAAAAACAACAAAACTATTCAAATTTTCTGCCATATGAATCAATTTTAACATTTTGTTGCAGTATTAACACAAAATGCAAATGTTCAAATTTGCTTTTAAAAAAAGTAAAAATTATTCATGGAATTTATTGCAAACGATTATCAAAAAATGTGCTCTCAAAAATCTTGACACCAAATTTCAATTATTCAAATATTAAAATTTTTGTTGCAATTGAATGTACCTTAAGTGAAAATGATTTTTTGCTGATTTCAAAAATGAATCTAAATTCTATTGTTTTGGCTTTATATTTTGATAATATTAGTTTTGATGAAAAAATGCCTGCAATTTTGGATGCGGTTATTGGAATTCAGCATTTAAGGTAATTTATGCAAATTTGTTAAATAAAATTTGATTTTTTTTTAGAATTTTGTATGTCGGAGAATGTTTAAATCCAGATGCATTTGAAATTTATCTTGTTGAATGGATTCTTAAGAATGGTTATATTCAATCAATGGTTTTTATTGCAGAATTTATTGAACATTTTATTACATTTAAAAGTGAATTGAATCTTGAATTTCATGAAACACCCGACACTTGAAATTGATTTATTAAATGTTTGACGCAAAGTCGATGTTAACTTTTTTTCCTCTGTTTTTAAACCAGGGATGTGCAGAAGTACTTCCGGGGAACACTTTTCCGCAATTTTTTTCTCAATATTGAAAAAATAGTTGTTTTTTTAAATAATACATTTGTGATCTACTTTTTACCATAGCTTATATCTGTCCAAACAGAATTTAAATATACAATTTTATTAAAAAACTGGAGATCATTTTCGCTCTCGTTTTGGAGGAAGTGCAAAACGGAATTCCGTTCAAAAAATGGGAGCGGAATTAAGCTCTAATTTTTTAATAAAACTGTATATTTAAATTCTGTTTGGACAGATATAAGCTATGGTAAAAAGTAGATCACAAATGTATTATTTAAAAAAACAACTATTTTTTCAATATTGAGAAAAAAATTGCGGAAAAATGTTCCTTGGAAGTGCTTCCGCACATCCCTGTTTTTAACATAAAGATTTGTAAAATAAAGCTTTATAAAAAGTTTCAATTAGTGTTTTAGATTCTTGATTAAATTAATACATAAATATTGGTTTTTAAACCATGCATTTCTTCAGATAAATGATTATTGATCTTACAAAAAAAATTTCAAATTACATTAAACTTTTTTAATCCAGGAAAAATGAAGAATTAAATATTCAAATAATTGCTTTTAAATGTTTAATAGCAGCTCGAAAAACTTTTTTTTTTGCTGACAGAAGCAAAAAACAAGGCACCCATCAAAAAATTTTTTATCTCTTTTTTCCGGAATGAACAAAAAATCCTTTTCAACCAAAAGAAAGAATTTGTGCCTATCGCAGGACTGTCTTTTTCAATGTCTTTTCAATAGAAAACAGCAAAAATAATTTTTTTTCAAACAAAAATGAGCCTTCGAAACATTGAATCGACACACATTTATTTATAAACAAAATGAACAGTGTGAAACGCGAAAAATGTTTCGAAACTTTTTGTTTTTCTATATATTTTTGCCAACTGTTTGTGCTTTAAATTTTGAAGAACTGAAGCTGATGTTTACCATTTCAACTTCACAATTCTCATCAAATTTGCAAAGAAAAATTTTAAAACAACATTCATTTTTTGAGAAGACTTTTTAAAAAAATATTTTATAGGTTTATAGTATTTATATCCTTCGGTTTCATTCATCACATTTATTCCCCTCTAATTAAGTAAGCTGCACTTAAAAGATAAAATTCAAACGGAAGTATTAAGATAAATTTTTAGCTTTAAAAAGGTATGACTGTCTGTTAATAGAAAAACTTGCAAAAACGTTGGTGATAATGCTATGATGATTTTGATAATTTAATGTCCATATGCCATTTAAAATTGTGGTTGTTAACTTATTTTCTAATTTTAAGATTTACTTTTGAAGAAATTTTTGTTAAAAAAAGAGTAGTAATAGTATTATGATAAAAAATTGAAAAAGTTCTTTCCCAACGTACACAGTTTTTTAAAAAAACTTAAAAGGAAAAAGAAAAAAAGCGCCGTGACTGACACAACGCTTTTTTGCGATGCAGAAATTTGTTATTGTTTGTTTGCTTTGCGATATTTTTCACTGCACCGGGTCAACGTTGCTGCTGCCGTTTGATTGCCATTTTTAGATCAATAAATACAGTTAATAAAAATTTGTCATGATCTTTTAAAATGTCTAACTCAAACAATCTGATTCTTATATGAAAATGTGATGAACAAATGAAAAATAACTGCAATAACAATATTTTCTCAATACTCATTATTCAGTTAAAAGCTGTATTACTTGAAAAAAAATTATAAAATGTTCAAAGAAAATAACAAACAAAATTTTTTTTTATTCTTCAAATTATTCATCAAAAAACATAAAAAAAAGGGATTTGATATTTTTGATTTTTAACCGGCGTCAGATCTTCACAATCCCCTCCTTTCTGTATTCAAAGAAAAAACACAATTTTGGATTACAGAAATCTTATTCTACTCGTATGAACAAAAGTTCGCTCCCACAAATGCGTGAATTTAACCATAAGCAAAAATTTGTTTGATTTAGATCAACGTAAAAGCTCTTTTTAAATTTAAGTTTCCCATTTTTAAAGTTTGTTTTTTTGTTTAATAATAAAAATGATGAAAAAATAATATCAATCAAAATCATTCGTATCTGACACATTTGAACTACAATGGTCTCCAAAATTTGGAGACTAAATAAAAAGTTATGTTTTCTGTCATCACAAAAAACATGTTTTTAATGATTAAAAAACCAATCAAAAAAGTGTATCATGAACTTTTTAAACCTATTTTTTAAAAATTTCTGTTTAGTCATAAAATTTTTGTGATGACAAAAAAATTG
>JAQIXH010000137.1:0-19833 GCA_034700145.1 Panagrolaimus detritophagus
ATACTCTAATTTTCTGTGTTTCTTAAAAGCTTTTTGTATCTTTTTCAAATAAAAATTTGTAGTATTGCAATTAAAAGATTAATTATAATTTACTTATTAAAGAAATAAGCCACAAGACACTTACAAGGTAAAACATGTTTTTAATGATAAAATGAGTCATAAGGCCACGTTGGACATTTGAATTTAAAACTATGAACTTTAAATATGCAGTTGTTGAGCTTAAAAGTGCAATAAAAGCAGAGACGAATTTGAAGATATATTCTTTCTGATAGCTCATTTGAAAATTTTAGCCAAAGGCAAAGATTCTTTTTTCTACCAGCAACAACATCTTCCCTCTTATTTGACTTCTTAAATAAATTTTTTCGTTTTAAATGTGAGTTTCAAGTCTTTATGAAATTTTCTAACGCTTGCAACAATAAACATTAATAATTTCATCCAGTCATTTAATAAATTTAAACAAAAATGCAATAATACATTCTAGCATGAAAAAAAAGCAAAACAGAGAACTAGTCAATTTAATTGAATAATTTAATTAATATAAACACTAAAGTGATGAAAAAAGTTAAAGGATAATCAACAGATTAAATTTAGATTATGTGAAACTTTTCAAAAACAATTAAGTACAACAATTTTTTAAAAAATTCTTAAATAATTGCTTTTTTGGGATATAAATAAAATTCAAAGGAGGCGGATGTTTTGATACAGTTTCGAAATCTTGGATATTCGTGATTTCCAGGCAAACTGAGAGTCTTGAAACGAAAATGCATCTTTATTTGGTAAAAAAATTTAAAAAAGAGTCATTTTCGTTTCAAGACTCTCAGTTTGCCTGAAAATCACGAATATGCAAGATTTCGAAACTGTATCAAAACATCCGCCTCCTTTAAAATTTTAGATTTGCTATGAAATGAGAGTTATAACGTTAAAGAAACTTATGAAGGTTTCTACAGCTGATATAAAAAGATAGAAAAGCGAAATAATATCAGAAATAATATTTAAAATTTTTATTATTTGAAAGAGGTAAAATGGATTACGGTGGTGCAAAAACTAATACTAACAAGCAAAAAAATATGTCTTAATTTTCAAAAGTCATGAAACAAAAATTTATTTTTTAAACAAATTTTAAATTAAAATGATATATTAAATCATTTTTAACAAAAAAGTCACCATTCTCTAAAAAACAAAATCTTTTCAACCAATCACCGCAATTTGTGGACCACCTCTGGGGGGAGTAATTGAACTATGGACTTTTGAATCAAATTTAAAAAGTTTTTTACGAATCTAAAATTTTTGAAAATTTAAAGTTTTTTTTGTTATATTTCTGAAAAACCTTACCTCATCGTTAAAAGCAATAAATATTGACGCATTTACAGATGAATGGATCATTTCAAGAAATGAAACAATTATAAAAAATCTTTCATGTCCTGGTGGAAGGATTAAGGGAAGGGTATGAAAAATTATATCAATTGCTGAAAATGTTTTTGTTTAATAAAATTTTAAAAACATATTTTTACCGATCAGTCTATTCCCGCTCTCGCTCGCATGAGCGCTCTCGGGAGCGAGAGTACTCTTTTATAAGGGGAGGGGTTAAGAGCGGGAGCGGGCTAAAGAGCTGCAGGACAGAGGTGTAAAAAGCGGCCGGAAATGCCGGCCGCGGCCGAAAATATCGCGGCCGGCCTCGTAAAATCAAAAAAATTTTTCTACTATAAAATTTTTTTCTAACATTCAAAATATAGGGTTTTTCTATGTTATATAAACTTATTTAGGAAATTTTAACTAATTTTTCTCCGTTTTTTTTTCTCTTAAATCCCTTTGCGATATTTTAGGTTCTTTTTTTGATTATTTATGATTATAACAAAAAAGTTTTTTATAGAAGCAATAAATTTAAGAACGCTCTCAAGAGCGGGAACTGAATTTTTTGGGAACTATAGTAAGAGCCGGAGCGGTAAAATAGGGAGCAGGAGTATACTGTTACCGATAACGCAGAAAGTGCAAGCTGCAAACTGAAAAGCATATTTTGTTTCTTTTGCTTTTCGATTTTCTGCTGCAGATTTTGGTAAATTTGACATGATTTTAATATTTGAAGATCGGACAAAGAAATATATCTGAAAATAATTTTATTGTAAATATATCTTTTATATGGTCACATTTTTGAAATTTATATGGCGCAGTAAACCTAATACATTGTAGCCAAAAATGTGAAATAATTTTGGCACAGAAAACATTTTTGTCATAAAAAATATCTAACCCGAATATAGCATAAAACTGCCACTGTCATACATGTTACATTAACAGGATAGTCAAGAAAATGATCAGTATCATTTGGTCCATCAACAAAATATGCAAATGACATTGACACATACTCAAAATACAACCTATAATAATTTTTATAAATTTGCATCAAAATTAAATCTTCCATACATGCAACAAGGAAGAACATAAGTTGCAAGAACTGTTATAAAAATTCCTGCGGAATATGCAAAAATGATAAAAAATATTGTATGTGTACGAGTGAAAACAGGCAAATATGGAGGTTTTACAACAACAATCCACCTAAAATATTTTTGCAAAAATTTTTGTGAAACAAAAAATTCAAACCTATTAATTGCTGTAAAAGCCATTAAAAGCATATCTTGATACCATTGTGCATGCCAGGCAGCTCCGATAAACTTTGGAAATGGATATAAAGAAGAAAATAAATAGCTCTAAAAATTTTGTTGTTGATAATTTTATCTTGTCTTTCTGTTTGCAAGTTTTAGTTTTCGAAAAAGATAAATACTATACAATCCGTTACAAAAGAATTCGAAAAAAAATGAAATTAAAGACACTTTGCCAAAAATTAGTGCTTCAACAACAACAACAAATAGCACATAAACAACAAATCGGTCAATTCCAATGGCAACAGATGATGGCGCAATTTCCTTAAGTTTTTTTACTTATTAGTATTTTTACTGCTTATACTTTTTTATTATTTTACTGTAGTTTATAAACTTTTTTTGCTTAAGTTTTTCGTTTTTGGGTTAGGAAAAAGGTTCGGCAAAACAAAGGCACTTCAAAACCACTCAAGTGCCTTTGTTTGGTTGTTTTGGTCTATCGAGTCTGGATACGAGCTTATTAAATTTCGCGGGTGTTTGAAGCACTTTGTTAGGGAATTATTTTAAAATTACCTGTGTAATAGCCATTGGTCCTAAATATGCTCCATAAACAAAAAGGGCAAACGCATTTCCGGACATATTTGCAAAAGCCAAAATAAAAATTCCATCATGTTGATTTGTCAAAAATTTATGTCTCCAAAGTGTCCATAAAACAGCGATATTTAAACACAGTGAAGCTGAAGCAAAAATGGTGATAGAAGAGCCAAGAATAAAGGAACTATAATCGGCGACCATTTTTTTAACACTGAATTTTTTATAAAAAAAAATAATAATTATTTATATATGGTTTTTTTTAGGAGGCGGATAATTAATTTTATTTTTGCCTGTATTATGTAAATATTAATTATTTATTAGGTTGTGGGAAAATATTTACTTTGTTTATAGGCACAATTTGATGAAGCGGTTAATGCGGAAGAGAAACCCTTTTACTAATTATGAAGTACATTTTAGCGAGACATATCACGTATTACATGTGAATCATATTTATTTATGTATTTATGATGACAAAAAATCTTTCGCTCTATATGGTCTTCATCACCTATATGTACAGTACACTGTTTTTTTATTGTCATACACAACTATACTTTTCTAATTATAATAAAACCAGTTTTATTTTAAATTAATTATGAAGTTGTATTTTGCATACAACTGAAGACGTTTTATCACAGAGATAATTATTATAGCCTCCAGAAGAGAGATAAACGCAACTTCGAGTATTGTCATCTATGGGTTCTGGCCCATCGAACATAATCAACTTTAGTTCCATCTGACCATTTCCATGATTCATTTTGATCAGGAGAATACAAGCCAGTCCATGGATAAACATTTGCTAAGTCATTTGGGATTGCAATATCTAAAAACAGTTTCATCAAAATTTTAAAAATCTAAAGTTTTACGATAAAACTTTTATTTAAAATTAAAAGTTTTGTGTATCTATGTCTATGTGTGCAATTATCTATGTTTGCAAAACCGAAATTTCGATATCCAATTTTTATCGGTTTTTAAGAATTTTTTTTCTTTAAAAAAAGAAAAACGTTCTAAAAAATAAATTTCAATTTTGTCTAAAAAATCTTTGGTTAAACTTCATCAATATTTGAATATTTTCTTTTTCGTCCGATTTCGCTTAGGAAAAGTTTTGAGTTAAAAAAGCTTACGCAATACAAATTCCATTTCTTCATAACTATGAATTGAAGTTAAATGTCCATTAAAACTTTGACATAATTCTTCTCCAAAACTCCAAGTTCTTCCACCCCAATATTGATAGAAGAGACCATAGCAAGAATTTGTTTGTTCAAAGTAAGTGAAATTCCCGTTACATTTTGGAGAAGGTGTTGTTGTTCTATCATATAAATTTTTGTCAACACTACAAACAAAAGGTTTTGGATTTAAACAATTATTTGTTTTCCAACGCCCATCTTTTAACGATAAACTTGCACAATTTGCATTCGTCCAATTACTTGGTTCTCCATTTTGCCAATCGATAAAATCTGTAACAGTTCCATCCATCCATGTCCAATTTTGGAATGTTACAAGATTTGTGAATCCAATCCAAAAAAATATTTCGTCGCCGTTTTGATGGAAATATTGTTGGCCTTTTTCTAAAACAATTTTTAAGCAGAAAAACATATAAAAAGTTGTTTAGAACAGTTTCAACTGAATTAATTCTATGATGAAACTTCTGAAGCAAATTAGAATATTTTAGACTTACGTGTAAGTAAACTATTTGTAAATCCATCATGAATTGAAGCTAAATGCCCTCCAATTGAAGAACAATAAGATTCAGCATCGGCAAATTCACTAGAAGAATTTTGAAAAAAATAACAATTGTTTTGCCATTCGTAACTTTCTGTCGGACATAAAGCAAAAATAGTAGAAATAAAAAAAGCTGCAAAAATCAATGATTGAAACATTATTGCTTTCTTTGGTTTCTTTGACAATAAAAAAGAAGTCAATGATAATGTGCTCTTTTAAAAAGTACCACAAAAAAGGATGCGAATTTTTAATCTTACAAAAAAATAAGAATTATGGGTGCTTCTTGGGTGTGCTCAAACAAGAAAAAAAGGAGTGTGTTTCATTTTCTTTTGTTTTTTACATCAACTTTGCGATGTTGAATTTGCATTTCATCGATCATACTATGAACAATAAAAAAAATTTACAGATGCCGTAAAATAATTTTTTAAATTTGTATGTTTTTTGTGCTTTCTATGTTTATCTACATGAAAAAAACAACAAAAATAATTGAAATATTTAAGTTTATTTCATAAATCATATATTTTTAATTAAACCTAACATGTCTGTTTAATTAGAAATCTTTTTAGAATTATTTTTGTCATCTTTTTTTCTTTAAGGCTACACATTTATAATATTTTTGTATGCTCTTACATATAAAATAAAAATACGTAGTTTTACAGTTAATTACAAAAAAGCAGTAATATTACAAAAATTACCAAAACAATGGAAGCGAAATTTTTTAATTACAAACCAAAAACATAAACTATTAAACACAAATTATTTCAGTTTGAAAACTGACTAAATGTATTTTTATTTTTAAAAAACAGAAAAATATTTTTAGTTAAACCCAGGCATGTCTAGTTAATTAATTTCGTGTTTTTAATTATTTTACCAGTAGTAAAAAATAAAAAACTTTTTTATTTTCATACATAATGTATCACGTCATACAAAAAAGTAATAATACAAAAAATTACAAAAACCATGAAAGCGAGTTATTTTAATTACAGAAATAGTTATTATTTAAAATTTTGCGTTTTCTATTTATTTATTTGTACCTTTTGAAGAAATGGTTACTGTTTTTGTTGCCGCAAGTTTTTCTAAAAATACAAAAAATTGTATTAATTTTTTTTTCAATTTGAAGTCTTACTCATTGTTTTAAAATACAAATAACCACAGACAGCAGTATTAACAGACGAAAATAAAAAGCTATATGGTCCAATATAATATGAAACATTTATTAACCAGAACTAAAAAATTTCAGCATTTTATCAATAAAAAAAGAGTTAGAAAAATTACGTTTGATAAACAATAAGTAACAAAATGTGGCACGAAATCCATTAATATTGCACATATCAAAGTTGTAACTGCCAAACGTGTAATCTAAAAAGAAGCAAGGTTAATTATTTTCTTCCTTAAATTATGGGAAGGGAACACATAAGCATGTAACACAGTCATGTTTTAGGTTCACATCTTATGAATCAATGTAGGGCATATATAACCCCGAAAAAAGCCTAACAATGGTAAAATTATGTTCTTATAAAACCGCTGTGTTTTTCTTACCCTATTAGAAAAATTAATATTTTTCTGCATCTTAAAAAGCTTTATTAATCCTGCACCAATTATAACACTTATAACTCCAGTAATTTGTCGCAAAAGCAAATAAGTCCCATTTGGCTTCCCACTTCCTAAACATGACAGCGTCCTGCAATTTGCCGTAGCTGGCAATGGCAAAACTGCCAAAACGACAAAATTAATTATAATTCCTGCCGCGACTATTATCGTTAAAACAGAAACAACAAAAATTTGAGTCCCCAATTTTTTCAACGGAAAAATTAAACATAAACATCTTTCAAATCCAAGAAAGCAGGTTGCAAATGGCCCCAAAACTGCAACAACTGTTAATGGGGCAAATGTCCAAAATATTAATATTGGCACATAAATATTCAAATCTCCCCTCCAAAATACTGTAAAATATATTCCAAAAATAATACAACAAAAACCAAAAATAAATTCAATAAAAATATAAAATTGCATTGAATAATTTATTCCAAGTGAAATTTTTTTGTAATAAAACCAAAAAAGTATTGAACCAAAAAAATAAAATGAAAGAAATCCAGAGATTGTTATAATTATATAATTAATTAATCCTATCACAATAGAATATTCAACCATTTTTCAAGTAATAGAAAATGAAAAGTTTTTGTTTCTTCTTTAAAAATGAGCAAAAACATTTTTTTAATTAAACACAAAAAAGTTATATGGAAAGTACAAAAAATAATTAAAATGTGCTGAAATTTCTGTATTAATTCGCTCTAATAATTTTTTAACAATAGATTTATATTTTTTCTGGCTATACTTTCCAGGTATTCAAATTTGAAGTCTGTCTGGATACATCAAACAAGCGCTTTTAATTAAAAATTTTTAAGAAAAAGCGAGCAAAAAAGAAATTAATTTATGAAAATCGATTTTGGTCTATGCAGGTTTTTTTTTATTTGCCAAAATTTGAAATAAATCGTTAAAAGCCAAACAAAGAGTTCAAATGTAACATTTTCTGCGCCAAAAGATCTTAAAATCAAAAAAGCAAGGAAAAAAGTGTAAAGCTGATAAAAACGTTAAATTTGTTGTTTGAAAAGCATCAGCTTTTATTAAACATCTTCAGTTAGTTTACTGATATTTTTTCTCAAAATCATGTTTTTTTTAATATTCACTCTAAAAATAATGGATTTTTAATGTTAAAAAACGTGGTCCATTATCATTGTGTCAATTTTTTAATATTAAGACTGTATCCAAGAGGGAAAAAAGTATAGCTTTAAATTTTTTTCTTTATTTTATCATGGGTTTTGATTTTTGTTTACTGCTGAAATCCACGATATTTGCTTTTGTTCTCATTGAAATAGGTAAATTCCACATGTTCAGATCTCTGTATGATCTGCTTTATTCATTTTATTTTTACAAATTTTTTAGCATTAGCCACAACTTTAAAAAATGAAATTTCACTCGATTGGAATAATCATCCAAATGGTGTTTATACCGTAGCTCAAGCAAGAAAAGATTTTGGAAGCTTAACAGGATGGGATGAAAGGAAAGTTGCCATTACGGATTCAGGAAATAATGGCACACGTGGATGTCAAATAAAATTGTTGCCGAATTCACTTTCATCTGGTGGACTAGTAGCAGATACGAAAATTGAAGCTGGCCAAGAATATGAAGTTGATTTCGATATAAAATTTGATCCGAAATTTAATTGGAGTAGAGGTGGAAAAGTCGGATTTGGTTTTAAAATTGGTTATAAAAAGAAGATACAGCATAAGAAAAATATTTAAAAGTTTTAGGAGAAGCGAACAAAACAAAATGCCGACCTGCGTGGGATGGCAATGGTGGAAGTTTGCGTTTAGTATGGCTTGCATCAAATAATAATGCTGCATTTCACCCTTATGTATATCATTTTAAAATGCCAAACAAATGTGGTGATTTTTTCAACAGTAAGTGCTTGGCTGCTCCAAAACGCTAGAAAATAGAAATATCATTCAACAATAACCTCTTTTCACTTGCATGCCTGTCTAAAATAGAATCTGAGGCATATCATTACTTCTTTTAAAAGTTGCCCAGATTTAGGTGCTAAATATGAATCCTTTTCAGGCCGAACTCGGCTGCACTCTAATATGTCTGTTTTTTTTCAAGTTGTAAATATTTAGTTATTCAAGTAATACGAACGTCTTATCTTTTTTTCTGATGGAAGAAAGTTCTACATTCTTCTTTTTTTCTTAGAAAAACAAATTTTTTATTTAGTCATTTTAATATTTTTTATTTTTAGAAACATATCCAGTAACAGAAAATCTTAAAAAAGGTTCATGGTATCATGTTTCTATGTATGCTAAAAGTAATACAGGTAATAACTCAGATGGATGGATTCGAATTGTTATTAACAATGATGTTCCGTTAATTAATGAAGCAATTCAATGGACTGCAAATGACAAATATCGGCAGATTAATGTGCTAACATTTAATACTTTTCGGGGTGGTAGTACGAAACATTGGGAATCCCCAACTACCGATTACGTCTATTATGATAATCTTAAAGTTAAAAAAATTTCTTAAATAAATTTTGTTTGTTCTAAATATTTTTTATCATGGAATAAAGTTTTAAAAAAACATTAGTACAATTTTTCTTTATTTATGAACTTCACAGTTTTTTTGAATGATCAATAAACATAAAGTACAAAAATATGATCTCAATGTTCCATAGATAATCTGACTTAAGGATTATAACAACTTAATTGGAAAAAATTTGTACTAAATATATAAATGATGATTTTTTTGATGATCACGTGCTACATGCGTATTAAAGAGATTAAAAGTTTGCAGGGCTAAGTTACATATCTATTTTTACTTGCTGTTCTATGTTTTAAATAATGATATAATCTCTAAAATCATCACACACACATTTTTTTTCAAATTTTGTTCAAATAAAGTTTCTATGTTATTAATTACGATAGAACAAATGAATCCGTTCCAATTGATTTTTTAGTGAATCAAAAAAAGTTGATCTGAATGATCCAATATGGCAGTGATATATAAAGAATGTATTTATGGTTTTTTTACTTGTGCTTATTGGATCAATAGAGATTCTTTTCTCTATTATACATAGCATGGCAGTCTGTGTAGAGCTTAAATTGGCATTATTGGCTTTTATCTTCATTGAAGCAGGTAATTTTACAATTTTAAATCTTTGTCTCCAAACAATTAATTTGCTAATTTTTTAGCATTAGCTGCAACTTTAAAAAATGAAATCACACTTGACTGGGATAATCATCCAAATGGCACATATTCATTGGCTCAAGCAATAAATGATTTTGGAAATATGAAAGCATCAAGATGGGATGAAACAAAAGTTGATATTATTGATGCAGGAAAAGATGGAACTCGTGGATGTCGGGTAAAAATGCTACCAAATGAACTTTCAGAAGGTGGATGTGGAGCTGAAGCTGACATTGAACCCGGACAAGAATATGAAGTTGATTTTGATATGAAATTTCATTCACAATTTAGTTGGAGTGGAGGTGGAAAAGTTGGATTCGGCTTTAAAATTGGTAAGAAAAAGTAGCTGAAGTAAAATAAATATAGCTAAAAGCATTTAGGACAAGGAAACAAGACTGGCTGCAGACCAGCTTGGGATGGCAATGGTGGAAGTTTACGTTTAGTATGGATTGCATCTGGTGATCGAGTTTTTCTTCGACCATATGTATATCATTTTCAAATGCCAAAGCAATGCGGAGACTTTTTTAATAGTAAGTAATTAGTCGATCAAATACATAAAAGTCCTTATTTCTAAAATCTTAAACTTTAGAAACATATCCAGTAACAGAAAATCTTAAAAAAGGTTCATGGTATCATGTTTCTATGTATGCTAAAAGTAATACAGGTAATAACTCAGATGGATGGATTCGAATTGTTATTAACAATGATGTTCCCTTAATAAATCAAGCAATTCAATGGACTGCAAATGATGAATATCGATTAATTAATATGCTTACATTTATGACTTTTCGCGGTGGTTCTTCTGATGATTATAAAGCCCCGACTACGGATTTTGTCTACTACGATAATCTAAAAGTTAAGAAACTCTCTTAACTTCCTTTTGTTTTGTTTGTATTTCAAAACATGTTTATTATTATTACCGCATAAACTTTAGAATAGTCCAAAATACAAATGTTTAAATGAAAAATATTTCTAGAATTATTTATTTAAAAGCTTTTATTACATTTATTTAGTATTAAAAAAACAATTCGAGAATGTTAATTTCTAACACATTGTAAGACGAATAAGGAACAAACAATTCATTATTTACTTGAACATGTAATATCAGAAGTTGAAACAGTTAATATGAAACATTACATTACAACACAGCAAATAAGACACCCTTTGCTTTCCATTTTTGACAATAAAATAAACGAAGTTGAGAATATAACAAAAACTAACTTTTTGAATGATGTTTTTTTATTCTTTTATAAATGAAAGGTAGAATCGATTTCGTTAGAAAAAAACGACATTCAATTGATGACTGGTTTTTTATTTGAGGGCGTCGTCATTTCAAGAAAAGAACGTTAACAAACATTTTCCTTTTATGTTTTTTTAAAATTGTTCTTTCTTCACTAAAATGACTGTTTACGAGAAAAATAGCCATTTTTGTGAATTGTTTTGTAATCGCGAAAAAAATAAAAATTTCTCATTTAACGATTTTTGTCAAATAATGTTACCAAATAAAAATATAGCGAACTATTTCATTTTTGCACATACGTTGTAAAATAACTGTAAAAAGAGAAAACATAATTCACTCCAAGGATAAAACCAAATAATCAATAACATAATTAAGAAGGAAATAAATTTACTTTGGTTCACAGGTGCATATAGAATTACATTTTTTGTAAAAATTGGTTATCTGTAGCTGATAATGAGTTAATAATTCCGGCAGTTTTTTCTTGTCCAAAAAATGTTACATAATCGTTAAAAAAGTATTAATTTAATAAATTTAAAAGATACCATTTTGCAAAACAAAAACCGGTATTATTTACTTCAAAATACACTTTTCTTCATTGAAATTTGATAATTCTTCAACTTTGACATTCATTCTAGCAAATTACAAACTATAAAACAGTGTTGTGATAAAAAAAGTCTTTCTATTGTTTTTTTTTATTTGACATTTATTTTATTATTTAGGATTTATCACAGCTTTTTTTGTCAACATTTTTTTATTGCAACTTTTTTTCTTCTTTAATAAAACAAAATATTTTTCATTTCCCACAAAATTTGATAAAAAATAAACATAAAAAATCACGTTTTTTCGCTATTTTTTATTGTATCCGGAAATCGAAAAGCTTTCTTAGGTTTTCGACTTTAAAATATTTGAAACCTTTGTAGCTTTTGTAATTTATATTATCAGTTTACTTTTGGGCATCTTTGAAGTCGTATATTAATATAAAAATTTTTTAAGATTATTCAAAATGGATTTTATCAAAGGCATTCCTGACTCAAATTTTGAAAATCAAAAATATTATATTGGAACATTATTTCCATTTTTTTCTTTATTGGACATGTTGTTTTTGGAATTTGTTTTCGGTGCCTTGATATTGCTTATGTTGCTCCTTTTTATTTCACTCCATTTATTGGAATCAATAAATTTCAACCCTGGGCATTTATTCCACTTTTAATTCTAATTGTGAGTTTTTCCCTTTTGCAAAAAAGTTTTGTAAATGTAATTTACAGATTCTTGATCTATTTTTTCCGTCTATTGTTTTGGTAACTGCTGCTTTTTATTCACATAATTATAATTACAATATTTGTATTATGCTTTTAATTGTTCCTATTCTCAATTGCATCAGTGGTTTCTATTTTTATGTTACAATCCGATATTGGAAATACATCAAAGAAATGAAATTGATTCAACAAAAACAAAATAATAATATTGAAGAAGAAATTGGTTTTTAATTATTTGAATTTAAAATTCAGTCAAAAACATTTGCTTTTGTATACTTTTTGAATATTCTTTTTTAAAATAACAATTTTACTCAACATTTGTGATTAACTTTTATATTTTGTATAAAATTATTTTTTATTGTTTTGGTTATTTTTATCATGTTCTGTTTATAAATTAACTTTTTATCTAAAATAACCGATATAAGCAATTGAAAAAAACAACAATGAAATCAAACTGTTACATATGTGTTTGAAATCCACAAAAATTTTATAACAGTTTTTCTTTCTCATTGTTTTATATTTTAAAATAAGATTTGTACACAATATTTTTAGCTTAAACATTTGTTCCAATAAAAACAAGCTCAAAGTACGAATGTTGTTTTTTTATGAAAAAAAAACATTCTGAGACAATTTTATTCTCTAGTATATCAAAAATCTAGCTTTTTATGTTTTTTATCCTGTTCAACGAAAAAACAAAAAAAATATGAAGAAAAAATGAAAAACCGACCATTGCTTGCTGTTAAAAAAGATGCTCTTGTAAATCACATATTTTTTTAACATAAAAAAGTGATAAAAATAAAAATAGTAAAAGAAGTTTAAACTAGGGCGATTCGAACTTTTCCGATTGAAGTGCAATATTGTTGTTTATCATTATTTTTTAGACGATAACACAATTGCTTTTATCACAAATATTTTTCTGTTACATCCGCCCGCCCCGGCAATCTCAACTTGAAAGCTTCCGGCTCAAAAAGATATAAAAATTTGCAGCTTTTTCAACTTTTATACAAAATTTTTTTGTTGCTTGGGGATTCTAGAATTTTTAAAAAAGCTGCAAAATTTTATACATTTATATAAATATATATACAAGTTATTTTCTGATAACTTTTTTTCGTGATTTTAAACTTTTTAATGTTACAAAAATAAGTAACAGAATAAAGTGTGAAAATAATTTCAGATTACCAAAATGGATCAGTTTAAAGACCCTGAAAATCCAAAATACAGTACACTTTTTGGAAAGTGTCATGTTTCAACTGTTACAAAAGCCATTTCATTTTTTTATATCGCTGCATTTATTTCTGTCTGCACTTGGGCTGGCAATTTTGAATCACCAGAAACTGCCTTTTTTACTCTCCTTTTTTTATGCATTTATTTAACTCCATTTATTGGAATCAATAAATTTCAACCATGGGCACTTCTTCCACTTTTATTTCTAATTGTAAGTTTTTTTTTAAAAATTCATATAAATCTATATTATAAGCATATTCATTTTTACAGGCCTTTGATATTTTTGTTGCTTTTTCTTTGATTTGTTTAACTTTGACAATGCTTTTCCATTATAATGATTCACATTTATATCCCATGCTCGTTATTGCTCCTGTTTATATTTGTTTTGAAGCTTTTTATTTTTATGTTACAATCCGTTATTTTCAATATATCGAAGAAATGAAATTGATTCAACAAAAACAAAATAATATTGATGCTGAAAAAGTAATTTGTTGTTGAATTACACAAATTTTTTTGCCTCTTTGATTTTATCACCAAAAAAAAATTTTTCTTTCTGACTTTAAAAATTGGTGAATGTTGTTTATTCCTTAACGTTACAATTTTGGTAAGAAACTCTTTAAACTTTTTTACATGTTTTTTCCATTATTTTTTGGTTATCTATTATTTTTTTAAGTTGTTACGTATTTTATTTTTAATTTTAATTGAATAAAAGGTTTGTAATAATAAACTCATTACAAAATTTACAAATGTGATTAGTTTTTTACATTAAAAAGGTGGTTTTTCAAAGTTTGCTTAAAAAATGATTGGTACTTAAAAACAATAAAATTTTGTGACAAATCTTTCGTTTTTTGCAAAAGTTTTTATTTTTTATCACATAGAAATTAAACTTCAAAAATATTCTTTTTACGTCTGGCGCTTGCTTTCATACAAATTAATGTACTTTGACAAATGTGTTTTTCCAAAAATTATGTTTTTAAAACCTTTTCGTTCTAAATTTAATGGATTTTAAACATTAAAAATACGTGGCTCCATTATCGTCGTCTCATATTTTTTATATTTAAACATTTTCCAACACATGAAAAAAGTATATCATTTTCTGGAAAAGTTTTAAAAAATGAAGTTTTACGTTTTCGCATTCGTCTTTTTCTTTGCTGCAATGTTTGCTGTCAATGGTCATGTAAGTTTACAGCTTTTCAAAATACCTTAAAAAAGTTTTTCTTCTCACAGTTCAAATTATAGATTATCGAAGAAAAAAAAGGTGGACCTGCCCCTATGCCAGGAAGAGTATGTATGAGTACAGCTGATTGTCCACGAGGTGAAATTTGTTTATTCCCTGTTCCATATCATGGAGAACCAGGTGTATGCACTTAAAAAATACATATTTTTTCAAAAAAATATTTGAAAATCAAAAATAAAATTTTTTAAAAGCCCTTTTTTATACAACAAATGAGTTTTTGTGTATAAAGGTGATTGAAAACAATAACAAAAAAATCATCAAAAGCCCAAAATTAAACAAAAAAAATATTTTTAGCTGAAACTGTAGAAGTTGGTGATAGAAAAGTTTCGATTTTTAAGTGTAATCTCATTAACGTATAAAATACATAAGTATATACTGTTTTTAACAAATTCTTTTTTATCTCTTAAAAAATTGAAACATCGAAAGTACATTTTCTTTTAATGATGAAATCTATCTCCCACTCTAAAAACAAAGTCCTTCCAAAAAAGTGCTCTTTAAAAAAGGGCAGAAAAACAAATTTCGAAACTGCTTGTGCTATAAAGAACAACGCATTTTCGTTTTTTTAGAGATCTTGTTAATTTTTTTTGTTTAAATATTTGATTCTTTAAAAAATTCAAATCTTTGATTATAGATGATCAGAAATTTAATTAAGTAATACTTTTTATTTTGAAAAAAATATTTAAAATCAAAATCAAAATGATTTAGTACATTATTAAAAACAAAAAAAGCATAGCTTTAAACAAAGAATTTTAAATTTTCATTTTCATTTTATTTCAAACATTTTAGTAATAATAAAATATAATAAAAAACCCAAAGAAATTGACATAAAAACATAACCGAAAAACACAATTTTTCAATTTTGTGAGAACAATGTCTTTCAATATTCTTTTATGAACATTTCAAGAATTTGGAATAAAATAAAAGATTTCATTTGCATTTGATATTCGCATTTTTAATTGAAATAACCAAAAAAAGGTTTCACTTATCAATTTTTTTAAAAAAGTGCTTGAAGTCTGCTTTTTTTTATTGTAAACATTTATTTTTCAAATTTTTATGTGTTACGACTTTGAAATTATTTTTAATAAATAACGTTTTCATTAAATTGATTGTCAATTAAATAAATCACATTTTCATAAATATCAACCATTGGTCTTGTCATCACTACTTTTTACAAATTCTTTATTTTTTCCTAAAAAATTCAAAAATCTAAAACACATAAATTTTCAATGAACACGTCTTTCACTCCAAAAACAAAGATCGTCGGAAAAAAATGTTTTTAAAAAAGGAAAGAAAAGAAATTTCGAAATATTTTTGCGTATGACAAAGAAAAATGCAAAGTCATTTCATTTAAAAAAAACTTGTTAGTTGTTTTTCTTTTTGAATATTTTATTCTCACTTTTAAAAAAAGTCAAATTACTGATTAAAGAAAATCAGAAATTTAATTAAATATTATCTTTTTATTTTGAAAAAAAACATAAAAAAAGATATGCTGCAGCTCATTATTAAAGACATAAAAAAATAAATCTTTAAACAATAATTTTAAAAAAGAATGTTTGTTATTGAAACTTTTACTTCATGTGCAACAAACTTTAAAAATTTTTAAAATAAATAATGTGGCAACTGTTCTGTCATTCTGTTCTAGTTGAAAATGTTTTTGTAAATTTGTCGTCATTTTTTTTTCAAATTTCTTGATGAAATCTGTCTCACACTCTAAAAGCGAAGTCCATCAAAAAAGTGCTCTTCAAAAAAGGGCAGAAAAACAAATTTCGAAACTTTCTTGTGCAATAAAGGACAACGCAGCATTTTTTTTTTGTGCAAAAAATGCTGCTAAAAAATAAACATATTTTTTGTAGGCTTTGTCTATTTGGAATTAAATATTCTCTTTTCCTTAATGTAAGAGCACTTTCCTCATTTTTCCTCTCTGTCAACAACATTTTTACGTTCGCCTCAAAAAAAGGATGTTTGAAGTAAAATTATTCCTTTAAACTTTGATAGAACAATTGTATCTTTTTATATTTTTTATGTTTATAAATTAGCAAACGCTTAAATATCTTTTAAAACGATAAAAAGCAAAATTGTTTTTCTTTTCGGTTTAAACTGCACTGTATGAGAAATGTGATATATTTAGTCATATTTTATTAATAAAGTTAACAAAGGTTAAAAAATTTTTGTTGTATATATATAATTACATGATAAAATAACGTTAAATAAAGTTCATCAATCACTTTGCTCTATTTTCGCGGAACAACTTTCATTTTGAGTTGTTCAAATCCCAATGTTGCTTTTGTGATTTGTTTTGTCTAAAAATGCAGTTTTTTATTCCTTGATTATTGTCTATAATTTTACCTTAGTTTCATTACAAAACTCAAATTTGTATTCCAAAAGTAAACGAGTAATTGTTGCTTTTATTTCATAAATTGCTAAATTTCTACCAGGACAAATTCGAAGTCCAGCACCAAATGGAAGAAATGCCATTGGATGACGGCTTTGACTATTTTCTGGAAGGAATCGATCTGGATTAAATTCTTTTGCATCTTTTCCCCATATTTTTTCATCTTGAGTTATTGCAGGGATATTTGGTAAAATACATGTTCCTCTTTCGATATGCAATAAGCTTCCATTAGATTGTTGAAAAGTTGTCGATTCAATTGCTCGTCGAGCTGGAACACTAAAAAACGTACATTTTTTACTGCTTTTTTTAATATATATATATCACTAACAGATATGCTGATGGATGTAAACGAGCTGCTTCTTTAACAAAACGTTCCAAGAATTCAAGATTTTTAACACTGTTGTAATCAATGTCCTCCTAAAAAACATTTTAACTGTAAGTTATCATAGACAAAACTAGAGACAAGCACCGTGGTTAAGTGTAGACAAAGCATTTTTTTGGTCAGAAAAAATTTGTAAAGTTGAAAAAATCCATCAGGGCCGTGCGAATATCGAAATACCGATATCGGATTTCTGCCGATATATCAGTATTTTATGAACAAATATTTTTGGCACAAATTATTAGTTCTGCTCTTTTTTTTTAAAGTTTCTTTAAATGAGGGCTTTTGAACTCATTTTTGAATAAAAACAACATAACGACATGTTTGCCGAAAGAACAGTAAAAATTTTGCTCAAAAAACGAATCGAAAATCGATATCGAATTTTTGAAAAAATTTTTGATATTTCGTTTATTTATATCAAATTTATTTTGAGACTCGTTATATCGAATATTGATATCGAAAAATTTTAGAGCAGTACTGAATATCAATATAGTTTTAGAAAATGTGGATAACACAAAGCCCTGAAAACCATGTCCTTTTTATGATAATTTACCTCAATTTTTATGTGATCATTTATTTCTTCCAAAACTCTTTTTTCCAATTCAGGATGTAATGCAAGTTCATATAAGCAATAAGTAATTAAAGTTGCAGTTGTATCTCCGCCAGCAACTAAGAATGCTTGTGATGCTCCAATTAGCTCACCTCTTGTAAGCTTTTTAGGGATTCTTGTATCAAAATCTGGTTTATTGCTTATATCTAAATTATCTTCTTGAGCTTCACGTAAGAAATCCAAAAAATCTTGATGTCGTTGAGATTTTTGTTCTACATTTTCATTTTCACGTTCTGTTATAACTTTCTAAAATACTGTAATTTTTGGTTGAAAAATGTTGAAAAATATCTCTGTATTTAAAACTTGCCCCAATTTTTGATCTAACTTCTTGAGCAAATCTAATAGTTGTAAAGAAATGTAAAATTTGGAGATATTTTGTTACAAATAAAAAATCATAAGTTCCAGCAAAAAATGATGCAACAGAATTGTGAACTGTTTCACCTCGATCAAAAGCATTTATAATTTTTTGTAGAAATTCACTTTTACCAAATTCTTCATTTATTCCCATAGCAGATCGAGAAATAACTGCAAAAGTCATATCTAATATTAATCTAAAAAGTACATTAAAGCCAATGACATCGGTATTAGTGTTTTTCCGATTCTACATCTGATTCTCGATCTCGGTTCGATTGTTTGGAGTCAAATCGTAAAAAAGTAATCGATGTCAACGAAAGTAAATTACATTTTTTAAAGTTAAGTTTTTACGATGTTTAAATTTTTCATACATTTTCAAATTTAAAAAGCATTATTAAATAGTAATTTTTGGGAGTGATCATTTTCCTCAAAAATAAAAATTTTGCAAAAAACTATAAAAAACAAAGTTTCGATATTTCGAAATCAGAAAATGGTAAAATGTTGATAGAAAACCTACGGTTTAACATCAATAATTCCATTTTCATTTCTTTTTAAAACTTCAACAAGTTCATTATGTGCTTTTTTCATTATTGGATCAACAGCTTTAATTTTTGAAATAGTTAAAGATGCGGAAAATAGAGATCTAAGACGTTTCCATCGATTTCCTTGCCCTAAAAAGACATTTGTTTGTGCGCCATTTTCTTGATCCAAAGCAACAGAAGGATGAATCATTCGAGCTTGAAATGTATGAAATTGTTTGACATAAACTTCATTGAGAATATCAAGGTCAGAAGTAACGATAACACGATGAGCTCCAAGAAGTATACCAAATGTTTGACCATATATTTTTTGCCATTTAATAAGGGTTTCCCATTGTTGATGTTCTTTTTCAAATTCTTCAAGATTACCCAAATATGTTGAAGTTATTGGAGGCTGAGGTAAACCAAGGCGTTGAAAATAAGTTGAACGATGTTTGAGGGAAAAACTGAAATCGAATTTATTCTAATTTCTACATTTTTTTTATCTTACTAATATGCTATTCCAAGCGGTAATAAAATCAATGAAATCCATGTTCCAATTTTAAATAAAAACATAGCAAAAATTGATAAATTTAATAAAAGCATGGTAAAAAAAATGTTAAATATAACCATAATTTTTTTTTTCGTTCTCTTTTATATACCTTCTTTTTTTGACTCATCAGAGTCAACACTTTTTGTGTTTTTAAAGTTTTGTTCTTTAATTTGTGATTTTATAACACATATATGTGTTTGTTCTTGTTCTTGTTTTTTTTAATGCAAAGTTTGTGACTGATCTTCTGGTGGTAAACGTTAGCAAAAGATCAGTCACAAAAAAAACGTTGAAAGAAAAGAAAAAACCAATAGGAAGGAAAACTAATTTCGTAATATAAAAACTAAAAATAGCTAACGTTTTTAATTTTTTTTCGTAAAATCTTTTTAGCTTTCTTGGGTTTGAATATTTTATTCTGGTTTTGAAAACAAC
>JAQIXH010000138.1:0-19823 GCA_034700145.1 Panagrolaimus detritophagus
GGAAAAAATTGGAACAAATTGGAAAAAATTGGAAAAAATTGGAAAAAATGGGCGGAAACTTTTGTCACCCATTGTACTTTTTTTTGATATTTGTCATTTTTTTCTATAAAAAGATGTTTTTCTTTGAAACAAAATTTCCTGTATTTCTTGTTTCTTTTTTTCGTGTCAAGACCCCCAAAAGAAAATTTGTTTGCTTTCGTTTTTAGGATTGTTTTTCGTGTTGCAAAAAAAAAAGAAAGAGTGGGGTTATTTAATTATTGTTTTTTCCTTTCTTTTATTTTTTTTATGAAAAGAATTCAAACGTTAATAAATGCAAATAAGATTGGTGAAAAGAAAAGAGAAAAAAGAAGATGAAACCAAACTTCCGGTAAAAAATAAATTTTCATATTTCTTGAGAGAGAGAGATATTAGCTTCAAATGAAAAAACAAAAAAAAAGTTTTTTCTGACTTTTTGCATCTTCATTAATAGTCTTGAAAAGTTTTTATATATTTTTTTGTCAAAACTAATTGCAATTTTCACACAGAAATAAGTAAAAAAACAACAAGAATGGCAATGAAAAAGGATGGCACAAACAGAAAAAATGCCGGTGGGGAAAAAAGAGTTGTGTCTATTGGAAGCAAAAAGAAGCGTTAATTAGTGTTTTTTTTATTAGAGTTGAAAAAAAAAATTTGCTTCCATCAAAAAAACTAACTATTGACTTGTCTCCATCCCTTTCACCTCCCCTGACTTCCATGCTTCAAAGGCATTTAGTTTCTCCAAAAACAGAGAAGAAAAAAAGGTGTGAAAAAAGGTTGCAAGTTTCTTTTTCCTGTTTTTTTTATGGTCGTGTTTAAAATAACAATTGAAAAAAAAGTTGTTGCCAATGTTGAAACTACTAAAAGGTGCTTAGTTCCGGGTAATGCCTTTTGCCTATAAAAAATGAATTTACATTTTATAAAAAAAAAGTGTAAATAAAAACTCTTCTTTTTTGGATTTTGACTAAATTTGACTCTTGATCTTTGATGGCCTTCGACTTTGGCAAACAAAAAAAAAATAAATTTATGAAAATTTTAAATTTGAGTTAAAGCTCTTATGTGTTAAAAGGGTTAAGTACTTATCAGTCTAAGTTACATCTCTTTCTCGCTCTATATTTCTACACTCAACATCTTTTTGGGCGCACTTCCGTTGGCAATTGTCCTTTAACATCGATTTAAAACTTTAAAAATTGTTCACATATTTTTTTGCTCTTTCTCTACTTCTGCTACTTTATGAGTGTAGTCATCGACACGCAACCTTTTTTTTTTCTACTTTTGTCCTTTCTTGCTGGGGGGTTACGTACATTATTTTTTTTGTGCCTTCGATGATTTTGGCATTGAACATTTACAAGCAAAAAAAATGCCAGCAAAAAAATAGAAAAACGTTTTTCTTCCCGATTGTTTATGCGCGTGCCTTTCTTCCTTCTATGGCGTGAAAAAAAGGCGTGGCAAAAATTTTTTTTGTTGTTTGAAAAACGTGAAGCAGCAGAAGAAGAAGAAAGAAGAAGCTTCTTTCGACTCTTATTTGTATTTTTTTTAAATATTTGCTTTTTGATTAAAAAACCTTTTATTTAAAAGAAAGTTTTTGGCGGTAGTTTTGAGAGAAGTCAAGAAGTGGCAGTCGACCAGAAAAACATATTTATTAATCAACTTTTATCCAACCAATACCTTCTTATTTAATATTTTTAACACATTTTTTTCTTTTATCCAATAATAGCATTTTTATCTGTATTATTGAAAGAAGCTTCGCCGCCAAACTGCAGCAATCAAGAATTGAATTAAGCGGCGACGGCGCTTCGACTCGCGTCGTCGTCGATTCTTTTACCGTTCGTTCAAACGGTGCAAATTCTGTACCATACAATAGTAATAACAATAATAATACCCTTATTTCAATCAATAATCAAAAGGTTAGTTTTAGATTTTTTTAAATTTATGATTTTGTGAGTAACAAATATTTTTGTGGTGGTTAGTGATTTGTTGTTGCTATTGTTGCTATTTGTCAGTTATCTATCAATCATTTTCCTTTAAATGTTGTTGAAAATTTGATCACTCTTTTTCACACCTTTCACTTTTTGTTCTTTGTCTCAAAGAGGGGGTGTTTTTTTAAAGAAGATTTAATTTTAGCTAAATATCAGAGGATTTAAATGATAAAAAAGAGCAATTTAGGTAATGGGTTTTTATAATTTAAAAACCATAATCATTATCCTTTAATTTTTTAATTTTTTAATGGCCTTTTATTTTATGAATCATATTTTTTTTCAAAAAAAAGTAAAAATACTTTTTTGTGGCTTCTGAAAAAATATTTATGTTTTGAAATGTTTGTAAATTTAGAAAAGTGTATAAAATATTCTATTTGAACTTTGGGATTAACTCTTCAAAAGATGTGTAACAACTTTGCGACACCATAAAATCTGAAATAATTTTTCATAGCGAACGTTAATACACGCATTTCATATTTTTTCGAGGTTTTATGTCTTAATTTGACTATAAACATGAATCATTTTTTTTTGATAAACTTATTTCTTAATATCAATTAAAAATAAGTTTTTGCTTCATTGAAATTTTTTACTTTTTAATTTAACGATTTTTAAAATTTATTTTTTAGTTTTTTAAAAGCAACAAATTTCTTTCTCATATTTTTTTTGTGTTTGTTTTTTAGTCCAAGACAAATTCAAAATGCCAATTAGTCGAATTTTTCTTGATCTATTACTTTTTCAATTACTTTTTTTTGCAACCAAAAATTGATAAATGTTTGTTGTTCAAAAAAAAAAAGCAAGCGTGATTCATTTTTCATGCCAGCGACGGCCAACTGACTGACTGACTGGCTATTTTATCCCTTTTTATCATACCTCAAGATATTCATCATCCCATATCTTTTTCATTCATTTGATCTTTTCTATTTTTTTTTTGTTTTTAAATTTTTTTAAACTTTGTTTTACTATTTTTTGCTTTTATTTTTAAGCTCTTTAAAATAATTTTTAAAAAATCTCTAATTTTGGCTTCGTTTCTTCAATTGGAAGGCTTATCTTTTTTATGCTACCTTTGAAGCCTTGAAGTTCAAATCTATTTTCAACCTTTTTTATCCCCATTTTTTGTTGGAATTAACTTTTTTTTATTAACATTTTTTTGCATTTTTAAAAAATGTTTCTTTTTTAATACACAAATCAAGTTTAAAAACACTTGAAATTCTGAATTTGACAGTTTTATTCTTTTTTTTGTGTTTTTAAAGGGCAAACAAAATTTTGACGTAATAAAACTAATCCTTGGTTGAAATTTTTAAAGTTTATATTCTTCCAAACTTGAAAACCCCGGAAGTCTAATGTAACCAAATCCAAAAAAAGCCAAAAACTTTTTCTCAGACGTAACAATTTTTTTCAGTTTTTAAAAGCGATTCCCCCCATTCCTTAAAAATTGTTATTGATCTTTGACAATTTTATGCTTCACTGAATTTTATATTTTCATTTTAAATATTTCCCATCTTTATTTCTGCCATATTTGGAAAAGTGCCAAAAAAAGATGATTGACTTTTTTTGAGAAACAACTTTTTTTTACCTTTTAAAAATGATTGTAAAAAACTTCTTTTACTTCTTTTTTCAGAGGCATCTCTCCACTTAAATAATATTTATTTTTTCTTCAAATCTTAAAAGAAAAAGGCGAAAACACAACATAATTGCTTTTTTTTCTTCTCAGTTTTTTTGCTTTGAACATTTTTCCTACAATTTTTAAAGCAGTTTTTTCCATAAAAAAAGCGGCATGAAAAATGAATGTTTATAGGTGACTTTTTTTTGAATATGTATAATTGAAAAAAAAGCAATTATAAAAAGTCACCTCTGGAGTTTTTTAAAAAAAAAATGTTACAACAATGAAAAATGTCTTTTTTTCTTGAATGTTGTAATTTTTGGTTCTTTTTTTGTGAATGTTTTTGTTGTTTAAAAATACGGTAAAAAATTGCCATTGATTTTTGCTTTATCTTTCAAGATTTAAGATTTTTTGGGGATTTAAATTTTTATAAAAGTTTTGAAACTTTGTTTTTTTGTAAAATGGGTCTCACCACGAAAAATTTTTACAGTAACCTATAAAAATCTTAAAAGATAAAACAGAAAGCTTTTATTATATTGCACGTGTTTATTATTATGCTAATTTATTTCACAAAAGATATAAAAAATCCACAACTTTTTCTTATTTACAGATGTCGTGGCTCCGAAAGAATCTTCTTTTGGTTTTAACAATTCTTTCGGTAATTTTGGGGGCGGCTTTTGGATTTGCTTTAAGATATACAAATCCATCCCCCCAAACTGTAATGTTAATTTCATTCCCTGGTGAATTATTAATGCATATGTTAAAATTAATGATATTACCTTTAATTGTTAGTTCACTTATCTCAGGTAAATATCTACGGGGATATATGAAATCCGCCTATATCTATATTTATAGGTCTTGCACAACTTGATGCAAAATCATCTGGTCGAATGGGATCATATGCAATAGCATATTATTTTGCAACAACAGTTATTGCAGTTATAACTGGTATTATATTAGTATTATCAATTCATCCAGGTGATCCAACAATTAAAGAAGATTTGGGAACTGGAAGTGATGGAAGGGTATGAGCTATTGTAGCATGGCAAAATAAATAATAGCTACGTTTTAGAATGTTTCAACAATTGATACATTTTTGGATTTATTACGAAATACATTCCCTGAAAATATTGTTCAAGCTACATTTCAACAAGTTCAAACAAAATATGTTCGTGTAAGACCTAAAATTTTGAAAAGGAATGATTCGGATTATCTGGCGGCAGTGGCAAATGGGACATATGATTATTTTAAGCCATCAGTTGAATATACGGAAGGAATGAATGTACTTGGTAAGTTTTAAACGGGGAAAAATTTATTGTTTGATAATCAAAAAAACAAATGAGAATCGAACCTGCGACCTGCTGGCTACAAGTCAAACGCACTACCAACTGCGCCATTCGGAAACAACTTTTGAGATCAATTTTTTGGATTTTTTTGGCACCAATTCGAAATTAAATTTTTTTTGCCAAAGATCTTCCAAGTTGGAGGTCGAATTAAATGTTTTTTAAAATATGCCATTACTAATTCAGTAAACTAAGCTGCAATTAAAACCATGTGTCTATATATAAATAATTTATACATTAATTGCTTTTCTTCTTTTAATTACAATCACCCTATTTTTTAGGTGTTATTGTATTTTGTATTGCATTTGGAATTGTTTTATCACATATGGAAGAAGAAGCTGCAGTAATTGTTGCATTCTTTTCGGCATTGGATAAAGCAATTATGAAACTTGTTATGATAATTATGTGGTATTCACCTATTGGGATTATGTGTTTAATTATGGGTAAATTTAATAAAAATACAAAAAAATTTAATAGAGAAATTTATATTTGTTTAGGAAAAATTCTTGGAATTCAAGACATTGGTGATACTGCGAGAATGCTGGCATTGTACATGATTACGGTATTAACTGGTTTAGTTATTCATTCATTGATTACTTTGCCAACAGTATTCTTCCTTGCAACAAAGAAAAATCCATATAAATTTATGCGTGGCTTACTTCAAGCTTGGGTTACTGCACTTGGAACAGCTTCAAGGTAGAGGAGGTTTTTTTTGGCACTTTTTAAAAATTATGTTGCGTTTTAGTTCTGCAACTTTACCAATGACTTTTCGATGTTTGGAAGAAAATTTAGGAGTGGATAGAAGAGTCACGAGATTTGTTTTGCCGGTTGGAGCAACAATTAATATGGTTCGTTTTGTTGTTGACTTTTGTGTAGATGATGCAATTAATCATCAGCACGATTCTCAAAAAAAATATTTTGTGACAAACACCTGAAAATCAGACATTTTATAGCGCTACAACAAAGCAGCTAAAAATCTTTGCACTTAATCCCTGATTTTCAGGTTCAATCATAGGCATTTAAGCATTAACTCCCACCTCCAAAGCAATTTCAAACTTTAATAATAAAATTTTTAGGATGGTACAGCCTTGTACGAAGCAGTTGCAGCAATTTTTATTGCACAAATGAATGGAGTTAATTTATCCCTTGGTCAAGTTGTTACTGTATCCCTTACTGCAACCCTTGCTTCAATTGGTGCCGCTTCTGTTCCTTCTGCAGGTCTTGTTACAATGTTACTCGTTTTAACTGCTGTTGGTTTACCCGTAAATGATGTCTCTCTAATTGTTGCAGTTGATTGGTTACTGTAAGCTTTAAAATTTCCATTCAGGACCAATTTTAGCATATACATTTTTAGTGATCGATTCCGTACCTCAATTAACGTAATTGGAGATGCATTTGGAGCCGGGATTGTACATCATTATTGTAAAGAACAATTTGCCCAACATGATCTTGAACATAGTCGACATCTTTCAAATGCATATGCACATCCTGAAGCAGGTTAGATAAGATTTTATATATCTCTACTAAACTTTAATAAATGTTTTTAGCTGCTCTTTTATTGAAAGATAAACGATTAAGTATAAATGCAAAGCAGCAACAACATGAAGGTGGATATAATGCATTATCAACAGAAGAAACTCCACGATAATTATCCAATTTTGGCAAAATTGATTCTTGATTCATCGAAAAATTTGGGTATTAATTAAATCTCCAATTTTTTAATTGCCCTGAATTTACTTTTATAATACAAAGTTCAAAACTTTTAATAAGTCTTGAGATTATTTTTTTGATATGATTTTTATATTGTATTGCCTTAAATTGTGTTTCATTGTCTAAACTTTTTTTTTGTAATTTTTTTAAACATTTTTGAGCTTCTGCCGTTAATAGTCTTTTATACAAAAACCTTTTTCCAGTGAAACTTTTTTATTTCTCGGTTTTCATATTTTCGTTGTGAGACACACCCCTGTGATGTTTCTTCTATTTTTTTTCATTTGTCTTTTTTCTGACGTTTACATTTTTTTGTTGAAAAATTTTTTATACTCAATTTTAAAGAAAAAAAAGTAGATTCAAATAATTTTTAGTTGAATAAATCAAAAATCTTTCTCTCTCTTTTAAAAACAATATACACTCATATTTGTATTACGTATGTTTTTTACCTAAAAAAATATGTTCCATAAAAATAAATAAAATTATTCATTTTTCTTTCATTTTTTGGCATTCATTTTTTATTATTAATTGTAAAAAGCAGCTATGATTTATTTATTTACAAAAAAAATGAGACCCTTGAATTTTTTCATCTCTTTTTTGAGCTTTGAAAAAACAGAAAAAAAACAAATATGGCAAAAAACAACAAAATGTTAATCAAAGAAAAAAAACAATATTTTTTCGAGAAAAACTTTTTTTCCCCGAAAATTATTGATTTGAAAAAAAATGCACCGCAGTCAAGTTTTAAGTATCACATTATTATATTCACACCCGTTTTCAAGTTTTTTGATCATTTTTTTCTCTTTTCTTGGATATATATAATCAAAATGTAGCAATATCCCCCAAACACAACATAACATTGCTACCTAAAAAATGCATAAAAAATTATTACACATTTCATCGCACAAAAAAAACATACAATTGCAATCCAACCAAAAAGCACCAAAAATGTTGTTTGAATTCCAAAGCAGCATTCAGTATTATTTTCCCCGCAACAATTATACCAATGTATAAATGATCCATGTGGACATTGGCGATGACTAAAAAAAACAGATATCTGCAAAAATTTTAAAACTGGATTTTTGTGATGGCTACTTTTTTTTGACGTAACATTTTTTTCATGTTTTTTTGCGTGGTTATTTTTTTTGGAACAAATTTGACCTTCGTTTTTAAGGGGTACAAAAAAATTTGGATTACTTAATTAAAAGAGCGGTTTTAAGTGTCGTTGAAAGACCAAAAAGTGTTTTGAAAAATTTAGGTAAGATTCATTTTGGATGATCAAAAAACAACTTAAATTAAAGTTTATCGAGTGTTATTTATGTAGTCAAAAGACTTAACATTTTCAGTTAAAATTAAGGCTCATCAAAACTAAAAATAAAGAACTACTAAAACTAACAAAATTTTTGTTTAATAAAATTTAAATAAAACTTAAAATAAATTTTTCATGCCTTAAAATGAGGTATTTGTTGGAATAAGAAAAAAATTAATAAAAATCTACTCCAATTAAATGCCTCATTTTCAGGGTGAACCTTTTTTTTTCAATGAATGACGCAATTTTTAAGCACCGTAGAAAAAAAAACTTACACTCCAACAGTAAAATTCCTACACCATTGACCAAAATTTTTTTCTTTCCATGTTTGAGGTTTTTTATATTCTTCAGGTAAATGTGGTAATTCATCCCATATTGCAGTAGTTAAGGATGCCATTATTGAAATGAAAAAATTTCTCACCACAAAATGGTGGGGCATCTAAAAAAAGTGGACATTTTTCAATCAATTCATTTTATTTTTTGGGCGGAACAAGATCCAAAACTCGTATATATCTCTTCTCTTGTTCTCTCTCTATCACACACTTAAGATAACACCCCCGAACATTCATTTTAAACAAAACCGGATAAACAAAAACACAGATGCAAGAAAAAAAAGAAATGTAAAAAAAGTGAAATTTATTTATGCGCAAAAAAATTATTCTCTTGTATTGCCTTTGGGCATCATCGTTTTGGACTTGTATTGAAAAATCATTCGATTCAATAGGATTGCAGAAGGGGGGATAATAACCATCCCGTCAATATCTCCTTTAGCCATTTCATGGATGAACACAAAATATAAAGATGCATATATTGGATTAATTTATATAAGAAGAAAAAAGTCAAAGTAAAAAAAAGAAAGAAGTAATTGTATCCTCTCCGCTTCTTTTCTTTTCTTTTCTTTGATGGAAGTGCATCTTTCTCGACCCGAGCGCATGCAATGTTTTCTGACCCATTTCCCTTTTTTTCAAACTCCAACGCAATTCTTTTTTTTTCTAACGGTTTTTTTTGATTTTGGTTTTGTGACAAAACTTTTGTCCGTTTAAAAAAAAACAAGAAGTTAATATTTAACATTTTTGTTTTTTAACATAAAAAACTATTCTATGTATTGAATCTGAGAGAAATTGATGAAAGCAAGAAAGCAAAAACTGGATTTTATTTTTTGTTAAAGTTTATAGCTTTTTTCACAGAACTAAAAAAATGATAATGACAAGGTTGTGAGACAAAATGTTTTAACAATGTTTTTATATGAAAATGGATACCAGTTTCAAAGAATGTTTTTTATTATAAAATTAATAAAATCAAAATTAATGATTCAATTTTTGAGCAAACAATGAAATCCTGATTTTTAGCATATATTTTCTAGGAAAGTTTTTAAAAAAAAGAAAAGTGTTCAATATCATGGTTCTCATTTTTTTGAGGAAAATGAAATACAGAATTTTGAGCTTTTTAACTTTTCACTTAATTATTCTTGCATTAGGTTTTATGTTAACTTTTAGGATAATAATACAGAAGTTTTTTTAACTTTTCAAAAATCATCCAAATAGCTAAGTGATAATAGAAAGATTTTTAACACTCTGCCCTTAAAAACATCTGATCAAATATTCAAAAAAGTTATTATCAAATAAAAAAATCGATTTTGAATGCAACGTGTACAAACTAATATTTAAATTTAATTATTATCATTAAAGAAGTATCAACATCGAACTTATTGATAAAGTACACCAGCAAAGTTGCTTCTGTAAAAATATTCAATGGTAAATTTTTTTAACTAAACAATTTTTTTTCTAATCCCAAAATAAACACCCGTAATGTGATATCTTTGATTGAAAAGAGTGTTTTTATCGATCAAAGGTATGAAAAAACAGCAAAAATCAAAATTTAAGTAACAGGTAACAAAAACAAAGACAACAAAATTTCGAAATGAAAAATTAAACACCAAAAACAACTTTGAACTTTTAATTGAAAGTGAAAGAAACAAAAAACCACGCGATACAAGAATTTAAAAGGGTATGAAAAAGAGAGAGAGATATCAATTTTTTTTAACAAAAAAACAATCACACCTTTCTTCTCTTTTCATTTACCTTGAGGGGGCAGTTATTATTGGCCAAATTGAAAAAAAAAAATATTTTCAATCAAAGGCGGAGAATTGAATTTATCAAAAAAATGAATAAAACTAGACTGGACTGGTTTCACTGTTTTTTTAAACAGCAAAAAAAACTGATTTACCGAATTTTAATTTAATTTTTTTTAAAATCAAAGAATTATTGAAAATTTATTATTGTAAAATTGTAAAAAAAAAGAAAACAATTTTTATTCAACAAATTCAACATGTTCAACAACGATTTATTTCAACATTGACTGGTTTAAAGCTACTGAAAAATAAAATTTTTTTAGCAATTAATATTTATTTGATTTTTTTTTCTTAATTTTCAAGGTTACTCTTTTTTTCTGTTATTGCTGCTGCAACTGTGTTACGTCATTGACACTGCCGCCACCGCTGTCGCAAAAGTGTGATGCTTTTGGGGTTACAAACTTTTCACAAAATAAAAGGTCATTATCATTATCGGGTGTTACTACTTTCTTCATTGTTGTTGTCATTCATGAAAAAAAAAATCAACCATTGATCACCAAAAAAAAGATGTGAGAAGTTAGTTTCAATTCAATTCTCTCTTTTTTGCGGTTTTTTTTTTGCATCGGAACCAAAAAATGATGCTTTTCGTCCAACGCTGATTGAAAGACATAAAACAAAAAGGATTTCAAGGTTAAATATTAAATAAATTTTGCACCAAAAAATTTTTGGAAATAAAAAAAATTAATATTTTTTAAAGAATAATAATAAAATTACACATAAAAAAATTGAGGGATACTGTACCATAAAAGCAAAGATTAGAATCACATTTTCCTTTTTCACCGGTGCAAAAAATTCTTAATTTGAAAAAAGATAATAAAAAAAGACGTAATCAAAAAAATTTCGTAGTTTAAAAAAAAATATTGCGTAATTTTTTATGTGTATCAAATAACAGATACATAAAAATTAATGGGTGATAATTAATAACAATGTTCTTAAAAAATATAAAAAACATTTTCAAATTTGTTGCAACTTTTTTTGCTGACATAAAATACTGTACCATAAAAGAAAAATGTAGGCTTTTTATCGTTTTTTTTGCAAAAAGTATGTAAAATGACATTTTGAAAAGAGCTTTGAAAAAGTTTTGATTTGCAAAATTTAATAAAAATTGTTTGTAAAAAAGAATGTAGGAGTTTTTCAGAGTTAAAAAAGGAGCTTGCACATTTTTTTGCTGTAATAATTTTTTATTCCTTTTTTTACAGTAATCATCGACCAAACTAAATCCAAAATAAAAAATTTGAAATAAAGGATAATAAAAAAAGTAGTTTGACTTTGGCATCTTTTTTGAAAGCTTTTCAAAATTTTGTGGTTGAATAATTTCAGTATTTTCTTTCAAGCGATGTTGTTTTAAACGCATTTTTGAGAGAAACAAAAGATTACATTTGTTTTTTTCCAATTGCTTAAACATTTTTTTAACTTTGACAGTGCATCATCTGTTTTCAGTGTTTGTGGTTTGAACCGAAAAAAATTTTCAGTTTTTAGACTGTAATTTTTTAATATTTTACTTCATCATAGTTCTTCTTTCATAAGGATAACACTTATGTTATAGGTCATTTTAATGTTTGCAGTCTTTAAACATGTCAAAAAAAGTAAAAATCGAAAAATCGAAATTCGGACCTGAAAATTAAAAAATTTCGGTTTTTCGATTTTAACATTTTTTTTGAAGGCGGTAAGGAATCAATTACTTGCGTCATCTTCCATGGACGGAATTGACACTCCTTTGTAAGTGAAATTTATCTGATTGTTAAGTGTCTTTGAAATGTTTAAAAAGAATGAAATATTTTACAAATTTAGAAATTCGTTTTTTTCTTTTGACTTCCGTAAAACGTAATATTCTTTTTTATTCCTTTTTTGAGATTTAAATATATCAGCTGATACTTTTAGAAAAAAAAGATACACACTTAATCCTATTTATTAAAATCTCAGATATTACATCTAAAAAGAGAGATGAACACTTTTTATTTAGTTTTAAAGTTTCCTCAAAAAGATTAATGCTACTTTTTTTCTTTTATGGATTATATAACTTAAAGATTATGTAAAATTTTATTTAATATATTATATAAAAACAAATACATATATATGTTAAATGTCATTAACAGTAATAATACAATTGACACAAAAGGGGTTTTTTTGTTTACACACATATAAAAATTAAGACGTCAGAAATAACGAAAAAAATTAAATTATTACATATATACGAAATTAAAGAACAAAATTTAATGAGACGACAAAAAAAAACAACAAATATATATCACACACACGCAATACATTATGACAAAAAAAATTTTTTTTGTCGGCGATTACCACGCTTTTTTTTATTTGGGAGTTTATTGAAACATGTTACATATG
This sequence comes from Panagrolaimus detritophagus, assembly GCA_034700145.1. NCBI lineage: Eukaryota > Metazoa > Nematoda > Chromadorea > Rhabditida > Panagrolaimidae > Panagrolaimus > Panagrolaimus detritophagus. The sequence goes on from JAQIXH010000138.1 coordinate 12,428, forward strand.
TGGAACTACATAAAATGAACATATCTGATCATAATCTCACCGCAACAAATTTTTTTCTTACAAAATAACCTGGAAATAAATTTGCAATCTGTCTGCGAAACTAAAATTCAAAGGCCAAAATCGAAATATCGAAATAATTTTTTCGCCTGAAATCGAAATGTTGAAATTCCGATTTTGCAGAACCATGATTTTCAGGGGCGCTTTCTTTCTTTTAAAGTCCTGAAACATCGAAATTTCAATTTCGTAATCTAAATTTCGATGTAACAAAAACTTTGTCGTTTTGAGACACTGTTTAATGCCTGATTTTCAAGTTAAGTCAAAAATTGTTTTTTTGTGATTTCCGCTTTCTTTTTTTAAACAAAAACAGCAGAAAACCAAAGTTTACAGATTTTTCCATTTTAAGAAATTGGAAGTTTCACACAGTTATTTTGAGTATGTTTTTTAAAAAACAAAAAACTAAAAAAATGTTTTTTTCTCATAGTATATTTCAAAATTTTTACATTAGACATTGTATTGTACATTTTTTTTCAAAATTAATTTTTAAACAATAGAATTCTTTAATTAATTATTTTGTATTTTTAAATACTTTTCTTTTAAAAAATACAAAAATTGCTTAATTGTTCCATGCAAAACTTTTTTTTTTCATTTTTTAGAAAAGCAAAAAAAAGATAATAAGCAAGTAAGATTTTTTTGTGGAAGTGCTGAATTTGAAGTTGAAGTTTTTAAAGTTTTATGAAAAACTGTAATTTGTGGTTGCGGGGGAGAAAAAAAAGACTAAAAGCTAGCTTGAAAATTAAAGGGTAGAAGATTTTTTTCATTAAAAAAGAGGGAGAAAATGAATACAAATTTTGAAAGAAAAAAAGTAGCTTGAAAATGTGTTTCAATTTCCAAATACAAAACACACAAAAAAAATTTCTATAAAAGTAACATATTTTTTTGTTGTGTATTAATTTAATTGTTTGGATTAAATTTATTTTTGTTGGTTTCCAATTTAAGCTTTTTTTGTTATATAAAAATAAATATATAGAAAAAATTAGCGTTGAATATATTTCAAAGATTACAAAAAAAATTTAACGGTATTTTTTGCATAAAATAAATTTTTAAATGCTTACATAAAAATTTTTTTTATTTTTTGTATGCCAACTTTAAAAAAGTTTTTTTTTCAAAAAAGGGTATTTTGCTTTTGTATCTGTATAAAAACTGAATCGGTATTCAAAGCCTTTTTTGAAAAAAAAATTTTTAAATTTGCTTGCAAAAAAGTTTTTATATACATATAGATTCCCTTAATTTATTGTCTTTCCTGTTATATTTTTTTTGCTTTATTATAAAAAAAATTGAAATATATAAAAATGTTAAAAACAAGTCAAAAAATAATACTTTGTACACAATTTTAATTCAGTTGGGAATGTATTTCAGCATTAACAAAGAAAGAATACAGTATTTAGCTTTAATGAGAGATAAAAAAGATGATGGCATTTGATTCAATAAAATACTTTCGAGTCATGACCTTTTTTTTTATTATGAAGGTGGTGGTGGAGGACATGCAGAAGACCAAATGACGGGATTTTTAATAGGCGTTAAAGAGAATTGTAAAATTTCAACATTTGGATAATCATGTGGATGAAATGCTATCACTCCAAAGGGACATTTAACTTCAAATGGTCCAAAATCATCTGTGACATCTGTAAATAAAAAGTTTGAGAATGTTAGAACGTCATCAAAAAGAAGAAAAAACCGGTAAAAAAAACTTACTATGGGAAAAAACTGGAAAATATGTATATGAAACGGTACCCCTTTTATGACCAGTTAAAACTCGAGTGAATGTCTAAAATGAAAAATGAATGAAGGATGAAAACTTTTTGTGTTTTGTTTGATAAATTTGGCTCCAAAATTGGTAGTATCTCAATTTTGGAGCCAAATTTATCAAACTTTTACAAAGGTTCAAAGTTTCTTAATAAACTATCCTAAAAAAAATTACGGTAGCCTTTTTTCAAAAACTCAAAAATATAAAAAAAGGAAAACCCGGAATAGTATTTAAAAAAAATACTGTAACTTCCCAAAAAATTTGACATTTTAGTTATTTGTAAAAATAAAATCCTTTGGGAGTTTTAATTCTATTTTAAATAAAAATAAATTTTACTAGAAAAATAATTAATTTTAATTATACCGTACTCTACAAATTGCAAATAATAACGTACCTTTTCAGAGCTAAACTTTAACATTTTATAATCAACAATAACATTTTCCGGAAGAAATATCAAACAAATTTTTGGTTCATTTGATTTTAATTCATATATCACATTTTTCTTTTTTGCCATTTCCTTATCAATTTTATCATAACAACCTTAAATAATAAAAGTTTCAAGGTTATCGCTTTTCAGCGAAAAAAAAATTTTTACCCAAATGTTTAATCAAATTTCTATCACTTTTTTCATTTCCAGAAACGACATCATTGCTTTGTAAAATAAATGTTTCAAAAAATGGAAACATAAAAGTAAATAATAACGTGATAATTCCAGGTAATCCCGTCATAATTTAAAATAAGGTCAAAAAAAGAAGGTATTAAAAGTTTACAAAGTTTAATTTTTGACGTATAATTATAAGGAAAGGCAATAAAAAAAGTGGAAAAAAGAAGAACAATGTTTTTTTAAACAATAAAAATGAAAGATGAAAGACGTATGGCGCCAGCGAGAATTGAATTTGCAAAAAAAAATTAATGTAGTCGCCTCTTTTCTCAATCACAAAAAACATTACGGTAGAAAAAAGCAAAGAACAATCCCGTCTTTGAAAAATTTTAAAGGTCAAATTTTAATTTAAAAATAGGAAAAAAAGGAAGTCGCTACCGTAACCTAATTGTCACTAACATGGAAAACATATGTTTTGTTTTTCATAAAAATGATAAAAGATTCTTCCAGAATAAAATCTAGAATTAAAAACAACGTTCAAAATAAAAAAAATAAGGAAGAAAGGATGACTAAAGTAAAATGTTTCAAAATGTTTTGGAGTAACTTCCGCTGGAAAAAAATGTTTGAACCAAACATTTTGAAATTTTCCAAAAATAGACAAAGAATGAAACAAGTTTTTTTAAAAGTTTTCAGACAAGGAATGATAGATAACAATTTGTTCGTCAAAATTTGTCAAAACATCCAAACAAGCAATCATATTTTAATAGTATCACTAAAAAAATTGGGTATCTTTCGGTGACAAAATCTTATGCGACGTGGATATCTGAAAATCCAAAATTGCTCAGGGAATGGAACGGGAAAAAGTTTTGAGGGGGCTCCGGCAATCCTATATGCAGTCATTAAAAGATGATTATTTGATAAGGTTACGGTAGCCGTAGTAGCCTAAATTAAATTTAGACTGAAACACGTCAAAACAAAATATGAAAATTAAACTAAAAATATTAAAATAATATCGTGTGACATAAGTTCGAAAAAATCATTCATTGGCGAACAGAAACGATGTAACATCTGATAATTGGTTGTTTCAAAGGGGAAAAAATGAATCAGCGTCGACAAAAAAATGTTTTGTCTCAAAAAAAATTAGTCAAATGACAGTTGATTTCCAACTTATTTTAAAGCCACTACATTGACTAACGATTTTTGAGAAAAAATGCTGATTATGTCATAACTTTTTCCAATAATTATTCCCTGATAAATCTTTGCAAATAACATCTTCCCAGACTTATGACTGACGAAAATATCCAAGTAGCTGGATGAGACTAATAAAAAGGTACAGTATACCTTTGACCCACTGGCTAAAACTATTGGCTCAAAAACGCAAAATCAAATCTAAACAAAAATAATTCTAATATCTCAAAAATGTTTTTCAACGAGAGTAAAAAAGGCATGCAAAATGTAAATACAAAATGGTTCTTGATTTTGCAGTAAAAAAAAGTTTATTAAAAAACTTACATTAAAATTTTATTCAAAGAAAAAATTGTTTACATCACATACATAATAATATATTTTCCTATTTGAGAGAGCCTACATTATCTTTTTAATTTTCTTCAGGACGTTTCCAATCAGACCAATAATGAATTCTCATACGATCTAAATGTTCACGAATACGTGGAAAATTGTCATCAATTAAATCAGTGACAGGTTGTCGGAATGGCAAATAATAACATGATGCAAGATGTCCAAACATTGTAAAATCAGGAATTGTTGGACGAATACCAAGAAGGAATTTCTTATCACCAAGAATATCATCAATCTAAAAAGATGCAACAGTAAAGATGAAAAAGTTGTGGTAAGAAAAAGAATTACCGCTTGTAAATCTCTTCGAAGAATTTCAACAACTTCTTCTCTTGGATGTCTTCCAATTCCTTCACTATATAGTAGTCGAGAAGCTTTTTTATAATATGCATTTCTTGGAATAAAGGCTAAAAAGCCAGGAATTGGTAAACCAGAAACATTTGGATTAAAAAGATTTGTAGCATTTTCGAATACACGGAAATATGTTAAAGCTCTATAAAAGATGTTGGATTAGCTGAAGCAAATAGATGAAATTCTTACCGAGAAGTACTTTTGTCAATCATTCGATCAACAGCTCGAGCGATACCTCGTTGTTCAGTGTCAAGTTTTTCCTACAAAATATCACCATTAAAGAACCAACAACTTTCGGAAACTTACATCCAATTTAAAATACTTTTGTAAATGAAACAAAATAAATTGTGAATCAGCAATTTGTTGACCATTTAATTCAATGAATGGAAGCTTTCCTTGCTTTGATCGGATTGTATAAGTTCCCATAATCTATAACAAAAACGATTACACTTGTTTATTCAATAAAATAGATAAACTTACTTCATGTTTAATATTATTTGCACGTAAATATGTTTCAACTTTTAAACAAAATGGTGATAAATTTGGTACAACTGGTGAACGCTTAAATTGATATAAATATACAACATTTTCTTTCCAGTTTGTTTTTTGAATTGGTGGAGGTTTTAGCAAAGATGCAAATCTAAAATTTAAATTGTATTAATATGGAAGGACGGGGATTTAGGTTACCTTAAAGGCACAATATAGTTGCTTTTTGGTATTAATTTTAACAACATTTTAAATGTAGTAATAAAGAAATATAGTAAAAACAGTTGTTAAAATTTGGCACACGCAAAAAATTGTTCAACTTTTTTTGATTTTAAAAAATTATGTTGACATTGAGTGACACAATGCCAACACATTTATTGAAGTTTTTAAAATATTTCCTACCAACTTTGATTTGCTCAAAATTTTTATTTATTTCTTTAACAATTTTCTAGTATTCAGTCTTTTTATTATTAATCAATATACTCCTTAAAAACCTTGAATATTTGTGTTTATCCATCTTTCTTAAAACAGTTATCTTAAATATTAGATAAAAAATTTATTTCATTATGTATTCTGCTGAAGAACTTTTGATTCAATATTAGAAATCGCGGGAATACAATTTAAATTAAGCCTAGTATATTTTTTAAAATGGTGAATTTGTGAAAGATTTTTGGTAGTGTTTTGAAAAATAATGGGATTTTCAGCATCCATCATACTAAAAAATATTACGGTATATAAAAAATCAAAACACAACAAAAAAATTAAATAAATTAAGTTTTCAGATGAGTTCAATAAATAGCAAAAAAAAGTTTGAATTACTCTTTCGTTATGCATGTTTTTTCAGATTCGTTGCTAACGAAATCTAAAAAAAATACATACTGCTCTTTCTGCTTACCTTCCTTATTCTTATTTGCAGAAACTTCAAAAGCATTTCTTTGAGAACAATCATGTTTATCAACGGCTAAAAATTTCAGGATTAAGACAGCAGTCAAAGAACTGTGGCGTGTGTGTTTTTCTGTTGAAAATTGTAGATGTTCAATGTTCAACAGAAAAAATTAAAGCCATGCCTGCAATACAAAAAAAAACTTACATGGATCATTCAATTCACAGATACCTTTTTTAGATTTTTCTTTCTTATTTGCTTCTCTTGCTTTACGTTCTTTGTCTTCATAAAATTTATGTTCCAAACGATGTTCAACACATAAAGCTAAAAATGTTAAAAACGAATTAGGGGACACTTTGTAAATTTTTGCAAAAAATGTTTTTTATTTTCTACTAAAAAGATTTTGTAAGCGGTAGAAAACGCAAAGGGCTGTGCGTTTTTTTTGTGTCAGATTTGTTTATTTTTCAAAGGGGGGACCCTTAGCCCTAATTTTACAAATTATCGTAAATTTTGCGCGAGGTAGGGTACGATTTCCGTACCAAAATGTACTCCATGCCCACGTCTGTTGTAGCTGAACCTTGTACCTTTTTGCACGTTGTTATTCAATTTCAGCTTAAATTTCCAACTAATAAAGAAAGCATAATATAACCAAAAACGGATAATTTCAGCGAACTAGATTAGTAGTTTTGATTTAAATTTCAACGATGACTTGCAAAAAAAGCAAAAGATATTTATCTTCAGAAACGACAGTTTTTTTATCTACGTCTATTACAATAAAATTTGTTTTGTAAAGCTGTCTCCGAATATTCACCTGACTCAATTGCAAAAAAACCAAGCTTTTGACAAAGTACAAAGCCAAAAACATGCATAGTCTTTTCAAACAATCAAAAAAATGGATAAAGAAAACTGAAACTCAACAAACCTCCTTTCTTGGCTTCTCTTAAAGTATGATTCTTTTCATTTTTTGCTGTTCTTTTACCAGGTGGTGGTATTCCAAATTCTACAAAATGAAACAACTTAAAAAAACAAAAAAAAATACCCAACCTTCATCAAGTAATGCAACAATTAACTTGACACGATCAAAACAAGACAATTGATCGCACATTTTGATGAATCAACAAACATATAACCAAAACGAAAAATTAATTGGGAAAAAAACTAAAAATAAAAAAAAATTAAAGAAAAAACAATTTTAATATTTTTTTAAATTTATGCAAATTTGACATTTGTCAACAACAAAAAAAATTTCCCTTTGTTTGTTGATTTTTAAAAAACGCAAAAAAAATTTTTTTTGAAAAAGAGCATTTTTTTTTCTGATAGACATGAATGATGCCAGATTAATTTATAAACCAATGTTTCATACATAAAAAAGTATTTATTTAAGTAAAAGATGTATTATGCAAAGAATTTGATTTGGAAAAAGTCCGTTATTTGTTGCTGAACAGATGGTGAGATATTCAAAGTAAGAGAATGAATATTTTTTTGGAAATTATTAAACACAAAACCTTTTTAGTTATTCATTTCGAAAAGTTGTTAAAGATTTTGGTGCTGATATTTTATGTACTCGGTATTTCGTGCATCAATTATTTTCGGATCCTTGAAATATTGCTAAAAGAGCTAAACGAAAAATGTTTCTAAAATGCTTAATTTTTATTTCGAGGTTATAGAATTTTTTCTACAACATTTTGAAAGCTTT
>JAQIXH010000139.1:0-19732 GCA_034700145.1 Panagrolaimus detritophagus
AGAGAAGTTTAATTATTTTAATTAATAAAACCATCTGAGATAGAAATTTAAATCTTACTCCAATTCCGACATCTCTGCAATTGGTGATAAAAACCCAAACAAGGCAAAATCGAAAAGTCCATGGAATGAAAGGAATGAAGGTATAAAAGGTTTTTAACTAATTTCTATGCAAATTTATTTTATGAGACATGAATTGAAAATGAATGAAACAAAAATGGAAAAAAATTTCAAAGTTGGGGGGGGGGAGGGAATAAACTGAATAAGTGCCTGGTTCTTTAAATTTCTTTTTACGCCATGATAAAAAATATATTTTAAAATCGAAATATGCAAACAATATTTGTTAACTGATTTGTAAAGCATTAATATCAAAGTCATACTTAAGCTTTTTTATTTTTTTAAACTGCAAAGGTGATTGGCTTGATTTTGTTTAAGCTTTTATTTTTGATTATTTCATGTCCGACATTAGCTTACATAACAAAAAGACAATTGAAAAAAATGTGTTTATTAGTACAGGATAAAAAGCTGCGATTTTTGGATACCAAATATAAGAAATAAAGTAATATCAATTATTTGGATCAAAACATGTTTACCTCAAAAAAGTTATAGCTGAAAAATGAACTAAACTTCTATAAAAACGAACACATTTCAATCAAAAGCAAATAAATAAAGAAAGATACTTAATTACAAACATGTGCTGCTGAATTTTATAAAAGCGGCAGTAATAATTATAAACTGTTTCTTGTAACGTTCTTTTTTTTAAACATAACATACTTTTAGGCAAAGCTGTTAAAATCTTTTGAAAATAGTTTTATAAAAGGAATAAAACTGTTGCAAAAATAAATATGAGCCAAAAACAAATAAAATTATTTAATAAATTTATTAACTGGCGCAGCAGAACAGAACACTGCAAGGGAGTATTTTAAAATATGTCCCATTCCAAAAGCGGCGAGACATGTAAATTGGTTCCCATGTAAGACATAAAACAGAAACATGAAATTCGTCAAAAACTGGACTGGTGATACAAAATGATACAGAAAACTTTGTTTTGTTTTTTTTTCATTCATGGAACGAAAATTAACGAGAAAAAAATATGGAAGAAAATATAAAATACTGACAGCTGTTTTTTGAAAAATTTTTATTAATACATTTTTTATTACAATATAACTGCCTTTTTAGTTTTCATTTATTCCAGAGCAAAAGTTATTAAAAAAGTTAGTTTTTTGTTCAAATACGTCAACTTTTATTATCCAAAGCGACTACAAATGAAATAAAAAAAGTTTAAAATGTTTTGCCCAAATTACTTACATTGTGTAAAGAAAAAATAAAATTACTTTACACAATATAAAGTAATTTTATTTTTCTTAAACATCGAAATGAATTACTTCGACATGATTCTTATTTTCTGATATAAAAATTTAATAAATTTCAATTTGTTTTGTACCACTGAAACCGCACACATTCTTGCAAGCAAATCTGTAGTAAATGATAAAAATGCAAATTTGATTCTTTCTTATTATGGATATTCGATAGCAAAAATGTTTAATTTTTCAAAGAAACCTTTTCATTTGTTTTTGGTTTTGAAAATAAATACAATTCTTAATTATTTCATAGTTTTTAAAATGTATTCTTTGTTTTCGTAGCTTATTTAAGATTCAATAAAATTGTAAGAAAAACATTGAAACCATGCGTATGTTACAGTAACTGTATCAGTATCTGTGACAATTTGTGCTTTTTAAAGAAAAGAACAACCTTAATTAAACTGTTAAAATTAATTCTCTTATTTTTTATTATAACTGGTACACAAAAAAGCAGGAATACTTTTTCATTAAAATAAAATAGAATAATATTTTAACTGCTATAAGAAGCTTCACTAGCGAGTGAAAACATGAATGCCTATTAGTTTTATTTTTTCAAGTATCTATTATTTAGAAAAATTTTTTTTCATTCTTGTCAAAAATTGGATTTAAACTGAATTCCACATGGATTCTATTTATTAACTGAAAATTTTGTTGTCTATTGGAATGCAATGGATTTGATCATTTTTTTGAAAAATGAGATAAGTTGTACCTTTTTTTGTATACTGTGCATCATTTACAAACTTGAGAAAATTATAAACTATTGTGAACAACATCTGAATCATTTACTTTTGGAAATGAAGCGGTAATTATTAGGATATGGAACAATAACTGATTCAGTTTCAAGACCTTTATTAGAAAAATAATAATTTGTATAATTTAATTATTTTTTAGAGTATTATCCTCCTGTTCGAATTTACTCGAGCCCCTTCAACATCAAAAACATGTCCTTCCAAATCCAAAATGTCATCCCCAATTTAATCTTGACTACGGCTTTTTTTTATCTCTCATAGATGAACTGTAAATATTAATGTAATAATTAAATTGGCGTTGTTTAAGCTAGAATTTGAAAACTTTTTTTATTAAAACTGCAATAAAAAAAATTGCCATTTTTTAACACCGATGAAAAACATTTTTTCCATCAGAAATCTATAAAAACAATTTTTTATTAAATAAAACTGTTACAAGAGATATTATACAGAAATTCAAAATAAAAAATTTTGTAAGTTATTAGTAAACTCAAAAAACTCAACCAATTTGGGAATATCAAAGGAATGTAAACTACTAAAAAAAACTGCTAATTTTTACTTTTTGTTATTAAATAGAGTTTTTAATTAATCATTATTCGACTTTTGTTCGTATTTTGCATGCCTGCTTTTTTTAATTTTGTTCAACTAACAGTTTTAAAAAAATGAAAGTGTTCAGTGATGTCACATGTATAGAAATAAAAGTGTTGTAAAAGTAAAAAACTTAATTTATTAGTTAATGAATGTTTTTAGAGTTAACAATAACTTCGGTAAATAAACTTTAATGCAAAAATCTTTTACAAATCGTACAATAAAATTCGATAAACGTTTTGAAAATAAACTGTAAAGAAATATGCGTGACAATAAAATTAAACTGGTGTGGTTAAAAATTCTTTCTAATTCTATAAATATTCAGCATTAAGCGTCAAAGTAAAAAAAGCTGATTTTTTGTTTGAAACAAAAATTTTGGAAACTGCAATGTTTTGTCAATTCTTTAAAAAGTTTCATTAATTTCCTCTTTAATTTTTTAAACTGGGTTTGATGAATTTCTTGAAAATTTATTTAAAAATTAGGATTTTTGATTTTTATACAGACTTTTATTAGTAAACGTGTGAAATGGAAAATTAAAAAAGCGTAATGAGAAAAAAAACTTCTAACATTTTCCTCAATAGTATAAATTTAAACCACAGATTGCAGTAGAAAGGCTAGAAAGATTTTTTGGAAAACTGATCACCTTTTATCCGTCATTTAATTTTTTGCATGATTTTGGTTAATCAAATCAGAAATGAACATAGTCAATTTTTAAGTTAAAACTTATTTCAAATTAATTTTTCTTAACCTTTAAATGAAGATTAATTTCGTAATGTTTATAGTTACTTTTATGGTAAAATGATTGTTTTTCATTTTTTAATAAAACTGCTGCTTCTTCTTAATTATTTGTCATAAAATCTCTCCTAAACCAATAATAACTATTTGAAATAAAAACGCTGAAACTAAAACATTAATTACTATTATAACTGTCCTTTATTGAATAATGCTTCATATTTTTGTTAAGTAATAAAAACACAAAACAAAAAAAAATGAAATTCGTTAAAAACTGGAGGAGTGATACAGGATGGTACATTTCTCTTTTGGAGCTAATCATCATTTACACAACTGAATGCTAAAAAAGTTTATGTTGTCAGTTGACTGATAATCAAAATATAAATGACTGATTACTCATTGAAGTGAAATAGAAAATTGCGTAAACAATCATATCAATCTTATCTGTAATCAAAGAAAAATTCGATTTTGATTACCCTTTTTTTGTGACGGCGAAATTTAAAGAAACTGTGTATTGTTTTTTGCGTATAATTTTATAGAGGTATAAAAATTAAATTATTTTTAAAAGTTTTTAAAAAGAAATTAGAAATAAAACGTAAATGTTGGTTAACTGTGATTCAATTTTAAATCTTAATATAATTAAAAGACATAAACTGGATATCATTTTTGAACATTGTTAAAAAACAATTCTTTGCTAATTCAAAGTTCATGTGAAACGAAAAAAATCAAGCTTGAAAAATGTTAAATAAAAACGGATTACTTTTAGGTACAAAAATTTGTTAAATAATCTCAGAAAATGTTGAACAATAAAATAGTTATGTTAAAATTTAAATATAAAATTATTACATTTTGGTCGAAAGTATATTTTTAAAATTCAATTTATTATCTCATTTTTAATAATATTTAATTTTTATTTCTTTAACTGCAAACTGTTTGCTTGTAATGCTTTAATAATAAACTGAGAACATTTTAATCAACAAAAGACATTTTCAGCATTCAAATTTAGACGCTTTTATGTTTTTTAACTGTTCTGATTTACGTTTTTGTTTTTAATGTACTTTTTAGAAAGAACTTTTATCGATGAAAAACAATCGTCATATTTTGACATATAAAAATATGCTTATTTGTTCCGCGTTGTTGTTTGTTATTGTCTGAAAGGAAGTGGTCGGCTAGCCAAAAAAAATCTTGTGACCCACGCGACAAAAAAAGTTTTTTTGACAAAGTTTCAATAATCAAAAAGACTGTGTTTATTTTATTTTTAAAGAAAATTCTTTCGTTCTTCCTTTCTTTCGTGTTTTCTGTCTGCAAAATTTTGTAAAACATAAGTTCAAGATTTTTTTTAAAAACTGCATCTTTTTATTTCAATATTTAAATGTGACAGACAAATTTTTTAGCAAATAAAAAACAACAAAGTTTAAAAGTTTAAACAAACTATGAACAAAAGTTTAATGGGATTTTTGAATTTTTAAAAAGCTTTTGAAATATCATAAAAAAATAAAAAACGTGAGCAATTGTCTTTTTTTTGTTTGTCTGGGAATTATTCATCATTGCTCGATTTCGGTCTTTTTTCGTTTTTATTTTGCCCTTTTATAAAAGGGGGATTGTCTTTTGAAATAATTATTATATGTAATAAAAAATCAAAAAGCACTTAATGTCCGAAATTTTAAAAAAACATTCGTCTGACTAGACTCAACAGACAGACAAACGCAGAAGAACAGAAAAGACACAAAAAGAAAATGTTTGCTTGAATGAATAAATAAAACAAAAAGAAAAACCGTGGAAAATAAAACTTGTAAAACCTATTTTTTAACGACACCCCCGTCGCTGCAAAAGTCGTTAAGTTTTCATGTTTTTTTTTGATTACGTCCTTTTTTAACAGAAATGTCTCTCTTTTTCGGATTACGATTTTTATATAATTTTGTTGTTGCTATAAAAAATGTCTAGACTTTGAAGCTTTTTATAAATATAAACTGAAATATATAAAAGTCACACGCAAAATAAAAATAGTAAAAGCGTTCAATTATTTTTATATAAACTGAAAGTTGTCATTTTAAGTTTTTTATTACCCAGAAAAATGCCAGGATAAACATTGAAAAAGAGAAGAGATTAAAACTGTAAAAGAGAAGCTTTTAGCACAATGAAATTTAAACTGTCAAAGACTTATCAAATGCTAAAAAACAAAATAGTTAAAAATTTTGATGGTAAAAAAAAAGTGTGACTACGGTAGCGGTGTAAAATGATTAAACTCATCTAATTTTTATTTTAAAAACTGATTGCAAAAAATATATCAGTAAAGAAATTATGGCCAGTTTAATATAAATAAATATTTGTTATTTTTAACACAAAGTAATTTATAAAAAAAGTTCATCCTTTTTCCCCATTATACGTGATTCCTTTTTATTGATATTGTCTTTCCGAAAAAACTAAATGGAAGAAAGGGTTATGTTTAATTAACGGCGACGAAAATGTAATTGCAAAACAAACTTAAATGTTTCATGTAAACCGATTGGTTTTGAATTAAAACAAGTGATTAATGCAATATGTACAGTTGTTATTAAATTAATACTGCGAAAAATGACTATTTTGCGTGAACTAATGACTGGCAAATTGGAACATGAAAGTGCGTTTGTTCAAAATTTGTTATTATTTGTTTTTTTCCTGAATTTGTTTCTTAAAAGCCATTCATATTAGGATAAAGCTTTTTTAAGGTTTGAAACTGAAAATGTTTTAATATTAAACTGTACTTTTTCAATTAGAAAAAAAAAGTAAAACTGAACATTGTGATGTCATGTCTGAAAAAAATTATTTATAACTTGAAGAAAAAGAGTATCAAAAATTTCTTAATTTTATTTTTTTTTGCTGAACTTTTCTGAGAAAGGCAGTTTATGTTTCTTTTCTTTTTTGCTGTTGTTCGTCTGCTGATTATTATTCATCATATTTTATTTTTTGGGTTTTTTTCTACAAACAAAAAAAACAAAAACATTGCAAGAAAAAACGTTTTGTTTTGTATGGTTTTTCATAAAACGTAAAAAAAAACACTAAAAAAATCTGGCAGCAACGACAGAAAAGTTATGAAAGATATTTTTATGAAACTGCAGCATTGTGTTACACTTTAGCAGTAACAACATTTTAAATATAAGTAAAATTGTTAAACTGATGACGGTGTTCGTTAAAAATTTTTTTTACAAAAAAAAGTGAAATTTAAGTATTGCAAAAAATATATGTGAAAAAAACTGTGCCGTCAATAATAGTGTAATAAATTAACTGTATTTGAATCAACGAGCAATATTAACTGTATTCATCGTTTTTTCTGATGGGTGCAACGATAATTTATCGTTCATTTTAAAATGTGTAAACATGCTTTAGTTGTGAAAAACGCTTTTTCAAAGAAATTTGCAAGTATCATAGTAATTTATGCTAAAAACTGTACCATGCAAAGATTTAATAAAATTTTAAAACTTTGACAACTTTGAAAAATAATTGAGTATAATTTTGACTGTGATATTCTTTCCCATGCCTTCTTTTTAAACTGTACAACATTTTTAATAAATTTTTGGGTAAAACTATTTTAAAGGTGTTTGTTAATTCATAGTATAAAAAATTGAAAACTTTAATAAATTTGAGTGATTAAAGCCTCAAAACTGCTGGCATAAAATTAAATTTAGTTTTAACTGTGGTGGAACATGTCATTCTTTTTAAATCAATTGTTTTTTCTTCCCGCCTCCTCTTTAAACTGTCATAATAAAGGAATCTTCCGTAAAAAACGATATAAAGAATTTTAAAATTAAAGTCAAATATTTTTATAATAAACAAATCTACAGTTAAAAAAACAAACAGAAACAAAACAGTTTTTTTTGCGACATCAATTAAAAATGAATGTTAAAATTCTTCTTTGCAAATATATTATAAGTAAATTTCCAAAGTCCTGGAACGAAAGAGAACTACAACAACGAACTAAATTAAAATAGTATGAAAATTAATACTTAAAAAAACAAATTAAAAGAAATATATGTAAATTAGAGTGAATGAAAGATTTATATTATTAAATGCTTTTGGCAGAAAAGAAAGAATAGAAAGTTTTTTTTAAAAAAATTGGGAGTTTTTTTATATGGAAATTCAGTATATTTTTTTAATTGTGTTATTCTTTCTTTCCCATGCCTTCTTTTTAAACTGCAATCATACAATGTTTTTAATAACTTTTTGGGTAAAACTATTTTAACGGTATTTGATAATTTGTAGTTAACAAAAAATTGAAAAATTTAATAAATTGATTAAAACTTCAAAACTGATGGCATGAATTTAAATTTAGTTTTAAGTGTTGCTGTGTGTGAGTAAAGATTTTAAATCACTTGTTGTCTCCCAATGTATTCTTTGTAAACTCCCCCAAAAGAACCATAGAAAAATCTTCATTAAAAACTGACCACAAATATTTTACAAATTTGAATCAATTATTTTATAATAAACAAATCTACAATTTAAACAACAGAAACAAAACTGGAGCTTGAACAAAAATTGGAAAACTTGATAATTTAATTTTAAAACTGTGCATGATGATCAATGTGTTTAATTTTCAAAAAAAATTTTTCCTTACTAGGTGTAACTCGATATACTGTTGCTAAATGTTGTCCCATTGCGTGTGCATATAGTGGAGCTTGAACAAAAATTGGAAAATTTGATAAACAATCAATAAAAACGTCGCCATTTCGGTTATAAAATTTTACACCTTCACGAATATTTTCCCGAACATATCGAATTGCTTGATTTCGATTCGGTTTGGCTATTGATCCTAAAATCAAATTTTGGTAAGTAAGAATTAAACTGAATATCGAACTTTTTTATGAATTATTTTTTTAACTGTGGCTGAGGTTTTCAGATCAATTTGACGAAATTAGAAATTTACGTGGTAAAAGTACAAAGATTGAACTCTAACACGTGGAAGACATTTTTTCGGCAAAACAATAAAAAAATGTTGCACAAAAAAATAACTGAAAAAAATGGACAACACGATCATTGATAATTAATTGTAAGTTACTAGTAGTTGCATTGAAATTAAATTAAACAAATCCCGAGAAAAAAACATAACTCTTTCTTCCGTTTATTTTTTGGAGAAGAAAAAAGAAAAAAATGCGGATTTTAAAATGAATTTATGGAAAAAATGTCTTTGAAAATCTTTTTTAAGTCTTGACTTCGAAATTTTATTGATGTAAATAATAAATTTGACCAATACTGAAATGCAATGGTTGCAAATATATATAAACATTCAAAACTGGGGTGATTGTTAAGGTTGTTTAACAAAATTGCTTTTTACTGTTAAAAAAATTAGGAAACATATTAAAAGCTGGAGATATTTTTTACTGAAACGAAATATTACGGTGATCTGTTATCATATCTTTAAAACTGAGAAAATCATATTTTTCATGAAAATGCAGTTGAATATTTTTTAAACTGGTAAAATTTTTGTTCTTTTTTGTTAAACTGATAAGCATACTTTTAAGCATTTATAACAAATTAAATGCCTCAAATTTTGTGTTTTGTAAACTGTAAAAAAGTTACTCCATATTTTTATGGTCTGTTAAATTTTATCAGTGTTTTCTGACGTAAATTCTAACAATTAAACAAAACAAAACAAAAACTGAAACAAATAATTGACTGTTAAGGTTGTTTAATACAACTGTTTTTTAACTGATGAACGGGGGCGAAATTGTTAATAAATTAGGAAATATATTCAAAGCTGGGTTATTTTAACTAAGATCTTTTTAACTAAAACGAAATATTACGATGATCTGTTATTATGCCTTTAAAACAGAAAAAAATCATATTTTTCATGAAAATGCAATTGAATATTTTTTAAATTGTTTCCGTTAAACTCAACAACAATATTAAGGCGTTTTAACTAATTAAATGCCTCAAATTTTGTGTTTTGTAAACTGTTGAGAAAAGATACCCCATATATGTTAAATTTTATCATTATTTTCTGACGTAAATTCTAACAATTAAACAAAAAAAAAAACTGAAGAAAACACAAATAATTAAATGCAATTTCAGTATTATTCGTTCTTAAAAGCTAAAAATTTTGATGGACTTTTTACTTTTTTTAACACAAACCCTCTATTCTTATTTTTGCACAGCTTAAAAATTTTTTTTCGAAAAAAAGACAAATAATTTATCACAAAACCAGAGGTTTCATCTTTTACTGTAAAAAAACTCAAAGATTAAAAAAAGTTGTTTTTTTAATTTAATTCAAATTTTTTATGGTAGTTTTTTTCGTTTTTTTGAATTATTTTAAATTTAGGATTTAAATGGTAATAAATTTTTGGATTCATAGTATTGTTGATGTGGAGCAATCTAAGTATATCTGTAGGATAAAAAAGTTCTCCATTTTGTTTAAAACTGTCATGCATTATATTATGGAGGGGGCATGTTTTTTTGTGGTGGAAATAATAATAAGAAACTGCGAAGTGTATGTACAGTCAAAAAACTGAACAATAAAACTAAACTTCAAAAATATGAAAAAGTAACAAAAACTAAATCTTTTTAATGTTTTATAAACATAAAAAAGTTTAGAATAATATATAAAATTTTTCCTGAAAAAATTGTTGTCGAATACATTTTGATTTTTTTTGACTAAATATTTTTTTAACTGGCACATATTGAAATTTCAACAGAAAAAAAACACTGGCAGCGACATGACAAAGTTATACAAATTTTTTAAAAAACTGAAAAATCTAAACGCTTGGAGAAAAGTAGAAAAGTATGTGGTAAATGTTAAAAGGTTAAACAGAGATATTCTGGAATGTGGTTTTCCGGCAAAAAAAGAAGATGTTGTTGTGAAAATAAACTTGAATTAGAAAAACTGTCCAAGTTGTATATTGCGAAATATTATTCATCACAATTTATTCATTAATAAAAACTGCCATCGTTGAAATAAATATTTTATAATAAAAAAAACTTCTCGAATTTTCAGCTAACATATTTAATATATCTTTAAAAAATTTCTGGAAGAAACTTTCTTTTTCATTTATTTGTTACATATTTAAAGTTAATGTAATTATTATAAATGAAATTAGATGTTTAACTGTTCCTTATTTTTTAAAAGAAAAAATTTTTAAAGGTGTTTTGCAAAGAATCACTACAGTTTACAATATCTCGTAATTCTGGGTTGAAAAATAAATAATAAATCGAAAGAAATATTATTTGAAATAGTAAAAGTAAAACTGCAATTCATTTTGAGTTATTATTTAATTTGAAAGGTGCTTTAATTTTTTTTTTTAATTTAGTATTGAAGATAAAAATTTAAATTCTATGCAAACAAAAATGCAATCTCTGCAATTGTTGGTAAAAAAGCAAACAAGGCAAAATCGAAAAGGTAATGGGAATGAATGTAGTGGAGGTATAAAAGGTTGTTAACTAATTTCTTGGAATTATTTAAACAAAAATTTCTAAGAATGTTTAAAGTAAACTGGCATTTTGAATTTGTTTAAAAAAATGCTTCATGCTGAATAATTTTAGATAATATAAAAACTTACTAATAATTTTTAATATTATTAGAAAATAATTAAAGATTTTCATAGCAAAACTAGAAAAATTTATTTATTAAAAAAATGAAGCTTTATCTTTCAAATTCCCCATAAAAACTGATTAACACATTTTTTTCTTCATTTCCTTTTTGACAAACTGTGCGATCATTGTAAGAAGAGTGTTTTGAAGAGACTATGGGAGCCAAATTTATAAAAAAAAATTATATTTTAAAATTAAAATAATGCAAACAATATTTGTAAGCTGATTTAGAAAGCTTTAATTTTATAAGAATTTTTAGTTTTGGTATATTTAAACTTTTTCATTTTTTAACTGCCGTTTTAAAAACCGTTTCTCTCGTTGTTTAATGTCTATGAAATTTTAAAGTATTTATTATTTAAAAACGATTTTTTTCATTTTTGTCTAAAAATTGAGTTTAAATTTAATAAGTTTTAACCTTTTAATTATAAGCCTTACTGAAAATGTTGAAATATTAAAACTGCATGGTCGAAATTATATTGTTTTTCTAAAAAAAATTCATTTAAAAAAATATATTATCATATAAAACTGTTACGCATAATGGATGCGGTGTGAAAAAACGAAACTTTTACAAAAGGATATTATTCAAAAATTCAAAATAAGATATCTTAAAAGGGTGAGTTTATTGAAAACGCAGAAAACTAAACCATTGTACAGCACGTAAAATATTTAAAAATTGTGAATTTCTTTTATATTCCAACGTTTTTGATTTATAAATTATCAATTTTTTTCCACATTTTTTAGGTATGCTTCTTTGTAAATAATTTATTGTACCTACAGTTAAAAAAACCAAGGTTCATATGTTTTATGTATAGAAACAAATGTGTTGCAGAAGGAAAAAAATTGGGTTTTTTTGTGATGAATGTTTTTAAACTTTAAATTTACTGCTGTGTTCTAAAATATCTATTCTCTGATATTGCATGAAACTCAGTTTTACGAAATGAAATGAAACGAAACTAGAAACGAAACCTAAAAAAAGTACGAAAGTTTCGCAAAAACGAAACTTCAAAATTTTTAATTGCGCGGTTCTGCCATCCCTGAAGTTTCGCAAAAACGAAACGAAACTTTCGTGCAGCCCTGATTTCGTTGTCTACGTAGAGGTAGCTACCGCACGCATGAAACTTCTTTTGTGTCTCTCTTTTCTTTTGGATAATTGTTTCCGCTTTTTTTCAACAAAGTCGGTTTTAACAACTTTTTACTTTTTATACTTTGTTAAACTTTTTGTATTACTTTGTTATTTTACAGTGCTTTTTTACTTTTTTTTGTAGTTTATCCATAAAACTTTTTTATACAGCTTATTTTTTTGCTTTTGGGTTGCGCAAAACAAAGGCACTTCAAAACCATTCAAGTGCCTTTATTTTGGTTGCTTGGTCAAATTAGTCAGGATGCTTCTTCGATCGTTGACTCATTATTATTGTCCCTTTTTTTGGAAAAATTCACTATAGGGCATTTTGGCGCACTCTTAAAACATAATCTGCATTCTAAAAAAATTATAAAAAATTTGGATCAATAAAATAAAAAAAACATCATTTATTTTCATTATCGCTTTTCTCAAAATAGTCTCTTATATAATATAGTTATATTGCCTTAAAATTTCGCTTCTCATGGATTTATCAAAAAGGAATTTGATTTTATCTCTTCCAATTCGAATTCAATGTTTTCCATTTTTTCGATCGTATATCAATTATATTTTAACAAGTGCTTCGCCGAAACGATTATTAAAATTATATCAATCTTGCAAATATTTTTATTTTAAATCAAAAATTACTATTGCTCCGAACATATGGTATCAGAATAATCTCGAAAAAAAAGAAACAGAATGTAGCTTTTGTGGCAAAGAAGGCTTTTTTAACCATGTTTATCCAAATGTAGAAAGAATTTGGCTAACTGACAAACTGAGTGTAAATATTTTTTGCGTTGGGCTACGCTTAATGAAATTTTTAAAACCAGAGCTTAAGGAAGAGCTTAATGAATTGTTTAAAAATTCATTAAGCTCTGGATTTATTGGAAATGAATTTTTAAACAAAATTTACCGAAATGATTTGAAGACGTTATCTATTCGTTCTGGGTTTATATTAATAAGAGAACTTGAGATTCTTAGTAAATCACCAGATTTGACAGAAGTTGACTTAGAATCAGTGGTTAAAAATAAAAATGGTGCCTCTATTCCATTTGAAGAAATTATGGTTTTATTCCCAAAGATAAAAAAATTTGAGTACGTAATTTAAAATTTCTTAAGAAAAATCTTTAATTTTAAATAAAAATGAAATAATCTTTTAGAATTCGTTTTCCTCAATTTACAATGAAATCTTTTAATAAACTTTCCAAATTCAAATTTTCAAATAAATTTAGGCGTTTGAAATTTTGGTCGGTGAAAACAAAATTTGATCCAAGAAGTTTTTGCAGTTTTCTTCAAGTTTGTTTTGGTTATTTGTATATTTTTTGTATAATTTTTATTAACTTTTAGGGTAATTTTGATGAAAATGTTGACTTTCATCTAACTCTCACATTACGTTCAAAACAACTTGAAAATCAATTGCTTTTTCGTGTGAAAAAAATAATTAATGGATGGAAAACAAACAAACCGAAACATTATTACACAAAGAATATATGGTAACTTTACTTCAAAAATTGATAAAGACACTTTTTGAAATATTTTTTTTATTGGACTGTCTTTTGTTTTTGCGTTTTTTTTTCAAAATAAATGTGTGTTTTTGGGAAATGTCGGAAACTTTATTGAAAACAACATTTCTTTTCGAAAGTGCCGCAACTGCCTTTGGGAGAGCTCCCACCCCTTTGTGCCAAATTTAAGGTGAAAAAATTAAATGCATACTAGGACAAATGAGATTTTTCGAAATCTCCCAAGGAAAGCTCCCTCTCCTTGGCGAACCTCCCACCCCTTGCGGTCGACCTATTTGCAGCACTGGCTATTAATCCTAAAATTGAATTTTGGTAACTGAATATCGAATTTTTTACGAATTATTTTTTTAACTGTGATTAAGGTATTCCATTTGACAAAATTAGAAATTTATGTGGTAAAAGTACAAAGGTTGAACTCTAACACGTGGAAGACATTTTTCCGGCAAAACAATAGAAAAATGTTGCACCAAAAATATAACTAAAAAAAAGTGGACAACATGATCATTGATAATTAATTGTAAGCTTTGTTGCATTGAAATTAAATTAAACAAAGTAAACAATTTTTTTTTTGTTTAATTTAATTCCGGGAGAAAAAAACATAACTCTTTCTTCCGTTTAGTTCTTTGAGAAGAAAAAAGAAAAAATGCGGATTTTAAAATGAATTTTTGGAAAAAATATAAATGTTTTTGAAAAATCTTTTTTTTAAAAATAATACAAAGAAATTAGTTAACAACCTTTTATACCTCCACTACATTCATTCCCATCACCTTTTCGATTTTGTCTTGTTTGCTTATTTACCAACAATTGCAGAGATTGCATTTTTATTTGCATAGAATTTAAATTTTTATTTTCAACGGTTTTATAAAATCAAACGTCTGTTTATATTGCGACATTTTAAAAAAAAGTCATTTTTGTAATTTCACAAATTTAAAGCACCTTTCAAATTAAATAATAACTCAAAATGAATTGCAGTTTTACTATTACTATTTCAAATAATATTTCTTTCAATTTATTATTTATTTTCTGCCCAAAATTACAAGATATTGTAAATTGTTGTAATTTTTTGCAAAACGCCTTTGAAAATTTTTTTTTTCAAAAATTAGGAGCAGTTAAACATCTAATTTCATTTATAATAATTACATTAACTTTAAATATGTAACAAATAAATGAAAAAGAAACTTTCCTCTAGGAATTTTTAAAAGATTTATTATGTTTGTTGAAAATTCGAGAAGTTTTTTTTATTATAAAATATTTATGTACCAATCTTCTCACTGATGGCAGTTTTTATTAATGAATAAATTGTGACGAATAATATTTCATATTATGCATCTTGGACAGTTTTTATTATTCAAATATATTTTCAAAGCATCATTTTTGTCTTCTTTTTTACCGGAAAACCACATTTCAAAATATTCCAGTTTAACCTTTTAAACATTTACCACATACTTTCCTACTTTTACCCAAATGTTTTTATTTTCCATTTCAACATGCGCCAGTAAAAAATAGTAAATCAAAAAATCTGAATGTATTCTATACAGCAATTTTTTCTAAACTTTTTATGTTTATAAAACATTAAGAAGATCCAGTTTTTGTTAATTTTTCATATTTTCGAAGTTTAGTTTTATTGTTTAATTTTTTGACTGTACGTACGCTTATCATAATGCATGGCAGTTTTAAGACGCACTCTGGCTGTCAGTCAAAAAAATCCAAAAGACCGCGGCACACAAAAAAAATAGATTTGGCCCAAATTTGGTCTATGGGTAAAACAGCCATGGAGAAAATGATTGGCTTTTCCATTTTTGTCTAAAAAAATTTCTTACTGTAGTTACAGGAGCTTCAAGGGTACGGTGGCGTTTTTTTCAAAAAATCGCCAAAAATCAGGAAAAATTTTTTTTGGCATTATTTTGTGTTTGTATAGGTTGTCGAACATGGAGAATTCGAAAAAAACGTTTTTGGAATTTTTTTAATATCGGGAACATTGATTTTCACACACCCCATGTTACTTCGGCTCCAAAAATGTGGTCAAGAATTTGTTTGCGGCATGAATCACCTCATACATATTAAAATTCAACTCTTTTTACACATTATAGAAATAAAAATATTAAAAAAACGATCGACCAACATTGATTTTAAAATTAATGAAGTTGTGCGATCGTGTTTTTTCCTTTATAAAAAAAGGAAAATTGCTGCACTAAATAGCGATGTGCTTGGATTTTTCAAAGTTCTCAGATCGCGCTAATTTTGGTCTTAAAAGATAAAGCTGATCCATACGATGGATAAATAAAAAAGAAAATAATAAAAAAGAACTGTTATTAAAAACAAAAATTTCTAGGAATATATAAAATAAACTGGCAACATTATTGTATTTGTTTAAAAAAATGTCTCATGCTGAATAATTTTAGATATTAAAAAATTATTAAAGATTTTCATAGTAAAACTAGAAAAATTAATTTTAACAAAAGGTGGAAAAATGAAACTGCATTTTTCATATTCCCCATAAAAACTGCTTAACAAATTTTATTCTTCATTTCTTTTTTGACAAACTGATATGTACCATCATTGCAAGAAGAACGTTCTGAAGAGACTCCTGTGAGTCAAAATTAAAAATTATATCTTAAAATTAAAATAGTGCAAACAATATTTGTAAGCTGATTTCTTAAGCTTTAATTTTATAAGAATTTTTATATAATATATACAGTTTTGGTATATTTAAACTTTTTTATTTTTTAACTGTAGTTGTTTATTTATTTTTTTTTCATTTTTTTTCTAAAAATTGAGTTTAAATTAAAATTTGTTTTAATTTTTTAATTTCATGTGTCGATTTTTGCACAACCGAGAACGTCGAAATATTAAAACTGCATCTATGAAATTCTTTTAGTTTTCCAAAAAATCCCATTTAAAAAAAATATTTTGTTATATAAAATTGTTTAGAAAAAACGAAACTATTACATAAGGATATTATTAAGAAATTCAAAATAACATATCTCAAAAATTGTAAGCTTATAGGAAACGTAGAAAATTGATTTTTTTGTACTGTAACGTTTTTGATTTATTAATTATCAATTTTTTTCTACATTTTTCAAGTATGCTTCTTTATAGAAAATTTATAACAGTTAAAAAAATTAAGTTTCATATGTTTTGTAATGCTTTATCTATAGAAACATTGTGTTGCAGAAGGAAAAAAATTGGATTTTTCTGTGATGAATGTTTTTAAACTTTAAACTTACTGCTGTGTTCCAAAATATCTATTCTCTGATATTTCGGAACACTCTTTAAACTTTATGAATTTCTTTTTAATTTTTTTAGAGACGGTCTACCAGAAAATTTCAGTTTTTAATATTCGAGCGGCACACAAAATTTTTTTCAGACATTCTGCGATTATCATTCGTTTTACAACTGTTTCTTTGGTTTATTACATTTGCCGACCGAGTGGTATAGTGGTTAGCGCAGTTGGAGAGAAGCCGGAAGATCCCGGGTTCGATCCCGCTCGCAACCACTATGCGCTCATGTCGGGTGCTCGGTGGATCCGAGGTTAAAACGAATTCCATGGATGGCAACCAGGTTAAACGGCAGCCACTTCTTAGAAGTCCACCATCAGATATTCACGGGTTACGCTTTAGGGAATCAGCAGGTGTTAGGGCCTGCACATACTAAGTTTTTTAAGTTTATTTTTAAAAAAAGTTTAAACATTTCTTTTATAAACTATATTACTCAATCATATTTTTGCTCTTTTAAAAGAATAAAGCCTGAAAAACATTTTTCTTGTTATAAATATGCTAAAACAAAAACATTTATTAGTGTTAGAACTATGTTCTTTTGTTTGTTCGCGTCTTTGAAAAGTAATAAAAACACAAAACAGAAAAATGAAATTCGTTAAAAACTGGAGGAGTGATACAAAATGGTACATTTCTTTTTTAGAATTGGTCATCATTTACACAACTGAACGCTAAAAAAATTATGTTGTCTGATGACTGATAATCATAATATAAATGACTAATTACTCATTGAAGTTAGAAAAGAAAATGCGTAAACGATCATATCAATCTTATCTGTAATCAAAAAGAAAATTCCATTTTGATTAATTTTTTTTATGATGACGAAATTCAAAGAAAATGTGTATTGTTTTGCATATAATTTTATGGAGGTATTAAAATTAAATTGTTTTTAAAAGCTTTTAAAAAGAAATTCGAAATAAAACGTAAATGTTGGTTAACTGTGATCCAAACTGAAAATTTAATAAAAATATAAAAACTGCATATCATTGTTTAATGGTTTGATACATTTTATTGGCATATAATCAGTTTACTCCAACAGCAAACTAGCCGGCCGGCAGCAACAGGAAAAATTATAAGCCAGTGAATAAAAGCAAGAAATCAAGCTTTGAAAAGCGATCAAAAAGATAAGAAAAAGAAATATCGAGATTTGTTGTAATGACAAATCTTGACAATCATGGTTATTGAATCACTATTCTTTGATAATTCAAAGTCCGGGCAAAACGAAAAAAATTAAGCTCGAAAAATGTCAAATAAAAACGGATCAGTTTCAGTTACAAAAATTTGTTAAATAATCTCAGAAAACGTTGAACAATAAAATATTTATGTTAAAATATAAATATAAAATTATTAAATTTTAGCCAAAAGCACATTTTTTAAAACTCAATTTATTATCTCATTTTTAATATAATTAAATTTTTATTTCTTTAACTGCAAACAGTTTGCTTTTCTTGCTTTAAAAATTAACTGAATCAAATTTAGATGCCTTTATGTTTTTTAACTGTTCTGATTTATTTTTTGTTTTTAATGTACTTTTAAGAAAGCACTTTTATCGATGAAAAACAATCGTCATATTTTGACACAAAAAAATATGTATTTTTCCTTCCGCGTTGTTGTTTGTTATTGTCTGAAAGGAAATAGTTGGCTAGCCAAAAAAAAATTTTAAGACCCACGCGATAAAAAAATTTTTTTTGACAAAGTTTCAAAAATCAAAAACTGTTTTTTTTAAAGATTTTCTTTAAACTGTTCTGTTTTCTGTCTGCAAAATTTTGTAAAACATAAGTTCAAGATTTTTTTAAAAAACTGCAATTTCTGATTTCAACGTTTAAATGTGACAGACAAATTTTCCACAAAATAAAAAACAACAAAGTTGAAAAGTTTAAACAAACTTTGAACAAACGGGATTTTTGATTTTTTAAAAAGCTTTCGAAATATCAAAAAAAAATAAAAAACGTGAGCAATTGTCTTTTTTTTGTTTGTCTGGGAATTATTCATCATTGCTCGATTTCGGTCTTTTTTCGTTCTTTTTTTGCCCTTTTGAAAAAGGGGATTGCCTTTTGAAATAATCGTTTTATTTAATAAAAGATCAAAAAGCACTTATTGTCCGAAATTTAAAAAAAAACATTTGTTTGACTAGACTCAACAGACAGACAGATGCAGGAGAACAGACAAGACACAAAAAGAAAATGTTTCCTTGAATGAATAAATAAAAAATGGGGATTGTCTAGTCATTCTTGTTTTATTTTTAGTGTAAAACAAAAAGAAGAATCGTGGAAAATAAAACTTGTAAAACCTTTTTTTTATTTTTTTTTGTTGTTACAAAAGTCGTTAAGTTTTCATGTCTTTTTTTTGATTACTTCCTTTTTTTAACAGAAGTCTCTCTTTTTCGGATTACGATTTTTTATGTAATTTTTATGTTGCTATAAAAAATGTCTAGACTTTGAAGCTTTATAAATATAAACTGAAAATAAAAATTTAAATAATTAAAATAGGAAGCATGTTTAATTCTGTCTCAAAAGGCTGCTGTCATTTTAAAATTCTTTTTGTTACAACTGACAACGAATGACCGGATAAGCATAAAAAAATTAAGCAGATTAAAGTTGTAAAATAGGTTTTTGGTTGACTAACAATTAAAATGAACAGGTTGCAACCTAGGTTGATGGAAAAAAACTAAAAGCAAAATTTTTAAAAAATTAGATTGTTTACTTTTTGCAGCTAGTCATTTTGCTGCAAAAAGTACAATGGGTGACAAAAGTTTCCGTCCATTTTTTCCATTTTTTTCCATTTTTTTCCATTTTGTTCCATTTTTTTTAATTAAACGATTTTAACAAAACCAAAATTG
>JAQIXH010000140.1:0-19728 GCA_034700145.1 Panagrolaimus detritophagus
CTTTTTGCATTTGAAGGCATCATTGTGATATAATAAATTATTGAATCAGGTAATGACCAATTTTGAGGAAGGTATGGGCCACGAAAATGGAATTTTTTTAAAGTTGGCATTTTTAGATTTTCGTGACTCTTTTAAACTCAAATCAGAGGTTTGATTTACCCGATTACCTAAAAGTTAGCGATTCAAAAAATTTATAAGGAAAAATAATATAGTTTTTTATGCAAAAGACTGTAAACTAACGCATAAAAAATAATATCAATCGTTCTTTGCAAAATTTGCTGAATGAAAAAAAAATCAATCCTGCGAAAATATTTTGAGTTTTTCTTCAATGACAATAAAAGGTGTAAAACTGCTTCTTTTTATTTACTCTTTCTCTCTAGTTCGGCGCTAGGAAAATTTGGGCATCTTTTTTTTCTTTCCTAAAGGAAAATTTCAAGTTATTGGTTTTTTGCCAATAAACAACAAAAATGAAGAGGAATAAATGCGAGCGCAAATAATAAAGCATATAAAAAAAGTAAAGTTAACTTTATTAGCAAAGTAAAAAACACAGGAAAAAACAATGTTAAACATAAAAAGTAAAATAAGAAACAACAAAAAGCATTAAAATGGAGGATAATTAAATCTTTGATTTGGATTTTGATAAATAGGAAAAGATTGATGGAATTGTTGTTGCATTGGCTGAGGAGGTGGTTGTTGATGGAATTGTTGTTGATATTGTTGAAGTTGTGGAGCAATCTATAAAACAAAAAAATTAGTTTAAAAATAATTATAGCCTAATAAAAAAATTTTAAATATTTTTGTTTATTCAAAAACTTTGTTTGGGGTATTTTTGGAGATTCTCTTAAAAAAAGTAGGAGATCTCCTGTTGCAAGAGATTGTTTTATTCTTTTTTTTCGAAAATATGGAATTTCCGGAATTATAGCTTGCACTCAAAAAAATGGGCAAAAAGCCACAGGCCACGATTTTAAGATTTTGTCCCACTAATTAGGATCTTGAATCACTTCAAACAACCACACTCCGTGGATACGCACAGACTTCATACTTAGTTTATATATTTTTCAGGGCCGCAACTGCCTTTGAGAGGTTTGGGAGACCTCCCCCCATTTGTGCCAAATTTAAGGTTAAATTCATACTAGGAAGAATGAGATTTTTTGAAAACCTCCCATCCCTTACTCGGCACCACTTTCTGCTCTTCTTTTAAAATAATTTATTTTTTTCAATTTAGCAAATTGGTGCCCTTACTCGGCACCAATTTGCGGCACTGATATTTTTGTTACATTTTTTTCCAGTCCTTATAAACCCTATAATATTATTGATTATATTTTTTTGCGTTGATATACAAAGAAATAAAAACTACCATTTGGTATTTGACCTCAAAAATAATTTATGAAAAAGTGTTAAAGTATATCCATTTTTGTTTTTGAAATATTAAAAAATGCTCATATATAAGCGCAGTCAAATACTGACAAAAATATCATTTATTATTTCAGCAGCAGCAGCGAAAGACGATAGTAAAAGTTGATTTTTGTTGTAATTATTCTTCATAAAAGTTGTATAAAAAATGAATTTGTCCCAGTTTTTTTATCCAGCTCAAAAACCAAAAAAATTTTTTTGTAAGCCAAAGGAAGTTAAGGTAAATTATTTAAATACAAAAGCTCAATTAAAAACAATAAATTTATGCTAATTTTTATAGGCTCCATATCCGTATCAAAAAGAATTGCGTAAAGAATTTTCTCTTAAATCGGTGGTTTTTCTTGCAGTGATTTTTGCATCTCTTTTTATTGTAAAATGTTTTGTTGGAACAGATGCATCAACTTTGATCGCTGAAAAATGTGAAGCCAAAAATGGAGATCATTTTAGTGCAAAAAACAATTTCCAAAATGCCAGCAATGAAACTGATTCATCATTCAACGACAGTCATGGAATCCAACAACAAACATGTTCTGAT
Source organism: Panagrolaimus detritophagus (assembly GCA_034700145.1). Taxonomy (NCBI): domain Eukaryota; kingdom Metazoa; phylum Nematoda; class Chromadorea; order Rhabditida; family Panagrolaimidae; genus Panagrolaimus; species Panagrolaimus detritophagus. The sequence continues at coordinate 1,949 of JAQIXH010000140.1, forward strand.
AAAGACACAGTCATGCCATTCACTGCTGCTGGAGGTGCTACAATTCTCTTAAATCTTTTCTTTTTTGCCTTTTTTGCTTTTACAATTTATACAACCTATAATGCCTGGGAACTTTTAACTGCTGCCAAACAATTTGAATTCACTGATGTCCAAAAAGTAAAATTTGAAAAAGATCTTAAAAAATATTTTGGTTTTAATGAAATTTTGTATATGTTTTTTGTATTGATTGTACTTGAATTTGGTGTTCTTCTTTTTTCGCTCTATCGTTACAGCTTTCATTTTGCACTTGTTAAATATTTCTTTTCTATGTAAAATAAAACAACTGTGGTTTATTTTTGAAATAAATTTTTAAAAAATACAGTTCGGATTTCAGAGAACATTGCTATGTTTTTTAATTTATCTAAAAAACAACACAACAATATTTGTAAAAAAATATGTCTTCTCTCTTTTTGAGTAAAAAATAATTGTAATGTTTGTCCTTCATAATAAAATCCGTTTTTGACCTGGGAACCTCTGGTTTTATTGACGAAAAAATGTAGGTAGTCGGTTTTTTCTCGATTATTATATTTCCATAGCACACAAAATGTTTTGGCTCAAAACTTTGATAAGGTTCATAATACATTTTTAGAAATTTTGTTCTTCCATCAATGAATATTCCCATGTGGAAACGAATGACTTTCACAAGAGCTGGCTTGTTCTAAACCAATTTTAGAATTTTTAAAAAGGCCGTTTAAATGTTGTTTAACAGCATTGTTACTGTAATAATTCGCTTTCATTTATAAAAATAATAATTGTGTTAAACACAAAAATTTCGAGATACGGTTGTTTTGATTTTTTCTTTTTCAGTTTATTGCCGTATCTGAGGGATTGCAATAATGGTTGGCCTGCATTTTTAACTTGAAAATTTTTGGTGGTTCATGTTTGTAACGTTTTGAACCAAGCAAGAAAAAATGGTTATGTTTTTTGAAACTTATTTGCTAATTTTTGTAAGATTGCAGAAATGCATGTTATAATTGTTTCCAATTTTATAAAAAGTTTTTTTTAACAATTTGAGTCAAATTAATTGTAAATAAATTTTTATTTTAGTCAAATTTATTTATACTTTTAATGAAATTACATTGATGTCGCATAAAAATACGGTTCAAAAATTGCATGCTTTTTTATTCCAACTAAATTTTTAGAAAGATACTTTTCTGCAACGTTTTTTTCATAAAATTTTAACTTTTTTCATCTCCAAAAAAATGTTAGAAAAATAATAAACGATACATTTATTCAATCAAAGCTCGAACAATAAAAAAAGAGAAGGATTCATCGAAATGGCCAGTGAAAAATGTTTTCTATGATGTCAATCTTTCAAGGGCAAAAAAATACAAATTGAGATGTTAGAAGAGTGAAAAAACTTGGTAAAGAATTTCAAGCAGCATAAAAACACAAAGAACAAATAAAAGATGTTAAAAATTTTTACTGCGATTCAACAACATTTGCTCCATTGTTAAAATATTTAACAAACGCAAACTGGTCATTATCGTGCCCATCACTGATAGGTGCTTCTGTAATGTTACATTTTTTGTTGAGACAGGATTTTTGATTTGTTATCCATTCTAAATTAAAACCCGAGAAAATACGATTAAAAAATGAAAATCCTCTTTGTTTAATGTTTTTTTGTGGTAGAGAGGCAGCAGTCTCGACATGTAATGGAATATTATTTGTATCTTCTTTGAACATGACATGTGGTAAAACATAACCGACATAAATGACACCACCATCGTTATCAGAATTTACTAAATCTTTTTTTTCTGCTTGCAATATTTCGTTTGTCTCTTTTAAAATATTTGATATAAATTCAAATGTCACTGTTACATCGATATCAGTATCATCGTATCCAAGATATGTGTATTCATCGTTTTGACCTTTAAAAAGAGCGTTCTTTTATTACAAGTGATTTTTTGTAAAACTCAGACATTGGTGTCGTTTTCGAAAAAAAACATTTTTTGAGTTTGAGGGCTAATTCGCTCAATTTAGACTAATTCGAGGTCGGAGATCACGAATACGAATTTTATTTTGACTAAAAATGCCATGGCACGGAGTTACGGTATGCCATGCCCTAAAAAGTGCCAAAATTGACTTTTTCTATAAAATGCTATAAATTGCAAATAAAAATTTTCCCTCCAAAATTCAGTTCTATATACAATTTTGGTTACAGTATATTTATTGTCAGAATAAACAACAACAACTTTTTTTGTCTTCAATGATCCCTTTCCGATGATCTATTTCTTTTAAAGATCAAAGTTTAAACGGTGCAAATAAGCAAAGTTTTTCATTAAAATATAGCCATTAAAAACTGGGAACGCATTCGTGGAGTGTTTACACGAAAAACACTTTTTCTTTCCCTCTTTTGTTGATGGTCGAAAATCGGTAGCAAAAAACACTTTTCTCATCCCTAAGAGCCCCTTATAAAAAATACAAACCATTTATTATACATCCATATGCCCTTTCAATAGTTAAATCAATGAAATTTGGTTTAGTCTTTTTAATAAAACATTTTAGTTTTACATTTTCATAGCCATCAATCATCACAAGATCAGCATAACATTCATGAACATTTAAAAACTGGAGACGAAGAGCAGAGACTTTTATATTACACATGACTTTAATGCATTGTGGTTGTTCTGCAAATTTTACAACTTTATATTCAAAATCTGCTTTAACATAAAACTTGAAAGAAGTTTGATGAAATTCTTCTTTTCCAATTAAAAAACAATCTTTATTTTCGTCATATGGTAAACCATAGCTTTGACCTGAAAAACAGTTAATAGTTGAAAATATTCAAATTTTTAGAAATAAAAACCTAATTGAGCAATTTCAACAGTCTTTAAAGTTGTTCCTTTAACATTTGTAACATGCAATGAAAAATTTAGTTCATCATAATTTTGAACACCAACAAAAAATTCTACATTTTCATTAAAAACAATCTTCGTTTCAGTAGTTAAAGAAAGTTTTGAAATTTGATATAAAGTTGTAGAAAGAAGCATTTATATCTGTCTTTTTTTTTTGTAAAAATAAATTAATACCGAATAAAAAAAGAGTTTTTTTGGTAACAACTGATGGCTGACAAGTTTGTTTCTATATTTTGATGCCTAAACGACTAAAACCTCTTTTTTTATAAGGATGAAACAAGGTTGTTAACTTTATTTTTATGAGAATTATCTTTATAGGTATTCTTGGCATTTTATTGTTTATGCTCTGTTTTCTAAGGATGGGGAGTATGTCGTTTAGTGCTATCAAGGCCTCAAATGGAAGAGTGCAAAGAACAATCACCGCACGACAAATTTTAAAAAACGGCTTTGACCGCCAAATGCAAACGTTATTTTCCGTTCGGGAACAGGGATGAGACATGCGGCCGGCCGCGTTTCTCATCCCTTTAAAATTAAAAAAAAATTTTTGTTGTTATTCTGTCTGAGTAGAATTTGAAAATTTGATTATGCAGATAAGCAAACTATCTTTCACCTGGACAAAATTTGAGTAAAAAGCTTACTTTAACAAATGTAGAAGCATCATAATTCCTCAACTTTGATATTATACATGTAATTTCGTTATCACATTTTTTGACGACAAAAGATTGAATAATTTAAGAAAAAAACACATGTTTAACATTTTTTTCAATTAAAGTTTCACCTGCGGTTTTTTGAAAAACGTAAAAAAACACTGAAATTTTTTCAGTCATCATTTTTGATGTTTCGAAGGAATGCATTCCTCAAATTTTTTTGCTCGAATAAAGCAAATCTTTTTTCGGGGTAAACATGTTGGTTGAAGAAGTATACGACATCGCACTAGTCTCCGTAACACTTACTTCATCATTTTCCCAACTTTATACTTTGGCATTAATAATTTGGGTAACACCGAAATCGATGTCGCAATATCGATATTTTTTGGGACTTTATACTGTAGGTTATTAAAAGTTCAAACTTTTCGGCAAATATGAATATTTCAGTTCATGGATTTGGCTTACTCATTTTGGATTGGAATTGTTGTAACACCTCGGTTTTTCTTTCCTGGAACTGGGTGTATTATTCAAGGACTTGCAAGAGATTTGTTTTATATTTTTAAAGATAATTTTGGACAAAAATATGGAGAAGCTGTTATTAGGGCTTCAGTAAGTTAGTTTACCAAAAAGGAACAAAAAATAGTGTTCTGAAAAAAGCAATAACATCCAAAGTTATCATCATTTTTAGGTGATGTTTTGGGTTGCAATTGTTGTTTTGATTATTACTACTCAAGATTACTGTCTTATTTATCGACTTGCTGTTGTTCATACAAATCAGACATTCCACGATTTTTTGGTAAAAAAGCCTGTGCTAATTGTAACTTTTATTTGTGGGACAATTCTTACTTATGCCATTGCAGTTCCAGGTTATATTTTTATGGCTGATATGGAGGTGACTTTTTATAAAAAGATAAAAACTAGAGAAAAAAAATCTTCTTAGAGGGGCTATAGCGTTACTGTATCTTAGTAAACCTTTCAAATATTACTTAAGTCCCGGTTTTAGGATCTTCCGAAATTAATGAAATTTTACAACGACACATTTTCTGGCGTATTTTCCGACGTAAAGCCTGATTCAGTAATTATTTGGTTTGATCGGCTTTCATTTGATATCGATGTAATTTTGTATCTTATCTGTTTCGGATTCGCGTTATCAGAAGCCTTTTGCTATTACGTAGTTTTCATGATTCTTAAAATTTTACGAAAAAATGCATCCAGCTTTTCTGCGAGAACTTACAGCCTGCATCGGCAAATGACAATTTTGTTGTTTTTGCAGGTATTTTTTTGTATTAAATAATGTTTGGAAATGGCGTAATAGCAAAATATGCATATTTTTTGAAAAAGTAATGGAAAAAGTTTTTTTAATATTACAAAACATATTTGTATAAAAAAATCTGCTCTAGAATTCTCTTTTTTAGATTACAAACCCTTTAATATTCATCATTGCACCTGTAACAGCTTGTATAATGGCAATGTTGTTTGATTTACGATTTCAAAGAACATCTGGAATGGTTGGACTTTTTTTTATGAACTTCTATTCTATTTCAAATACAATTTTAACGATTGGGTTTGTTTCCCCCTATCGTAAATTTACATCAAAATATACTGTAAAATTGTTGGTAAAGTTGATGCCATTTCTCAAAAAGTATCAAAATCCTGTCCAAATTGTTCCGATAAATAGCAGTACAATGGTTTCTTCACAAAGTTTAAGAAATTCGTGAAATGTAATTTTTTTTACTTCTGTTTTATTTTTTATAAAAGACATAAAATAAAAAAGCAAAAAACGATGGAAAAACGTGTGGTTTTAAATGCAACTTTTCTTTTTTATTTTTTTTTTCAACCAGCTCAAACAGGTTGTCATTTCACTTTTGGAATCTGTCAAAAAATGCTTTGGCATTGTGTTTTTTTTCTTTTTATTTTTTTTGACTGAACAGATGGATTGATTCCAACGTGGTTTGTGAGATTTCAAAACAGCAAATGTGTGCCCTTTTTGCATTCGTCATTCCTCAGTTGTTCTAACATCGAATTCTGCAGCTTTTTTGCAAAGCTAAAAAAAGCAGCAGAAGAAATTATGTATGTCTGTCCAAAACAAATAGATTCTCTGCCACATTTTCCCTATCGATCGACAGAGACTAAAAAATGACATTTTGTTCTTCGATAAAATTTCAACACCATTTTTAAGGCAGCAATTTCCTAAAAAAATTTGTTGCTAAAATTCACTTTAAATAAAGAAATAAAAAGAAATATTTCGTGCTTTTTTTGAATATTTTAGTTTTCGATCTACTTTTAATTAATAAATGTTTTAACATTTTTTTAAATAAGTAATAAACTTTAACATTGTTTATTTTGAAAGGACTTTACAAAAGAAAAAAACAACTATAATTAAATTTTATTTTCCGACTTTTTACGTTTGTTTTTTAAATCATTAATATTAATTTCAAATATCAATTGTTTGTGTTCCAACAATGGCTTTTCAACCAACAATATTTTGAGAACGTTTTTTCTGTTGAAAGATGAAAGATCGTTTTTATAAAAACGATCTTTCATCTATGCCAGACTTTCAACATATAAATATGTTGAAAGTCTGCCATAGTCTGAGAAACAAAATGTCACAGCGATCAGTCGAAAAAATTATTTGTTTTAGTGTCGTTTTTTGATACTGCAGCTAAACGCGCTAAAAATAATGGTTTTTGCAAAATATATATCCGGAGTTTTTTTCAATATTTGATTTGTATATTTATTAATATGCTTTTAATAAAGTTTTCAGTTGTGATTATTTCAAGGAATGGCATTTATTTTTTAGGAAAGTCAAAGTATTTACAACAGCACAATATTAATTAAATTAAATTTTAGTAAATTTGTACATTGATTTTGCTGTTTTTAGTTTAAAAATTTCAAAGAATTTTTTTCAAACAATGCTTTAAAACATCATTCGTCAATTATCATTTTACAAAAGCTTTCTTGAATGTAAATTGATTGCCATTTTTGTTCAACTCAATTTTTTAATATATTTTTATAATGAATATTTTCATGTGAAAAATATGCATATAAGTGTAAATAAAAATGCAAATTTAGGAAAATGGGACGTAATATTTTCACACAAGTGTTTTTGACCCCAGACAACTCATATAAAACAGTTGTGGTGTTAATAAAATATTCCAATACGTTAAACAAAAACAAACAAAACTGTTGCGAACTATGTTTTCAAAAAAAAAAGCCTTGATCGCTCAATTTAGACTAATTCGAGGTCGGAGATCACGAATACGAATTTTATTTTGACTAAAAATGCCATGGCACGGAGTTACGGTATGCCATGCCCTAAAAAGTGCCAAAATTGACTTTTTCTATAAAATGCTATAAATTGCAAATAAAAATTTTCCCTCCAAAATTCAGTTCTATATACAATTTTGGTTACAGTATATTTATTGTCAGAATAAACAACAACAACTTTTTTTGTCTTCAATGATCCCTTTCCGATGATCTATTTCTTTTAAAGATCAAAGTTTAAACGGTGCAAATAAGCAAAGTTTTTCATTAAAATATAGCCATTAAAAACTGGGAACGCATTCGTGGAGTGTTTACACGAAAAACACTTTTTCTTTCCCTCTTTTGTTGATGGTCGAAAATCGGTAGCAAAAAACACTTTTCTCATCCCTAAGAGCCCCTTATAAAAAATACAAACCATTTATTATACATCCATATGCCCTTTCAATAGTTAAATCAATGAAATTTGGTTTAGTCTTTTTAATAAAACATTTTAGTTTTACATTTTCATAGCCATCAATCATCACAAGATCAGCATAACATTCATGAACATTTAAAAACTGGAGACGAAGAGCAGAGACTTTTATATTACACATGACTTTAATGCATTGTGGTTGTTCTGCAAATTTTACAACTTTATATTCAAAATCTGCTTTAACATAAAACTTGAAAGAAGTTTGATGAAATTCTTCTTTTCCAATTAAAAAACAATCTTTATTTTCGTCATATGGTAAACCATAGCTTTGACCTGAAAAACAGTTAATAGTTGAAAATATTCAAATTTTTAGAAATAAAAACCTAATTGAGCAATTTCAACAGTCTTTAAAGTTGTTCCTTTAACATTTGTAACATGCAATGAAAAATTTAGTTCATCATAATTTTGAACACCAACAAAAAATTCTACATTTTCATTAAAAACAATCTTCGTTTCAGTAGTTAAAGAAAGTTTTGAAATTTGATATAAAGTTGTAGAAAGAAGCATTTATATCTGTCTTTTTTTTTTGTAAAAATAAATTAATACCGAATAAAAAAAGAGTTTTTTTGGTAACAACTGATGGCTGACAAGTTTGTTTCTATATTTTGATGCCTAAACGACTAAAACCTCTTTTTTTATAAGGATGAAACAAGGTTGTTAACTTTATTTTTATGAGAATTATCTTTATAGGTATTCTTGGCATTTTATTGTTTATGCTCTGTTTTCTAAGGATGGGGAGTATGTCGTTTAGTGCTATCAAGGCCTCAAATGGAAGAGTGCAAAGAACAATCACCGCACGACAAATTTTAAAAAACGGCTTTGACCGCCAAATGCAAACGTTATTTTCCGTTCGGGAACAGGGATGAGACATGCGGCCGGCCGCGTTTCTCATCCCTTTAAAATTAAAAAAAAATTTTTGTTGTTATTCTGTCTGAGTAGAATTTGAAAATTTGATTATGCAGATAAGCAAACTATCTTTCACCTGGACAAAATTTGAGTAAAAAGCTTACTTTAACAAATGTAGAAGCATCATAATTCCTCAACTTTGATATTATACATGTAATTTCGTTATCACATTTTTTGACGACAAAAGATTGAATAATTTAAGAAAAAAACACATGTTTAACATTTTTTTCAATTAAAGTTTCACCTGCGGTTTTTTGAAAAACGTAAAAAAACACTGAAATTTTTTCAGTCATCATTTTTGATGTTTCGAAGGAATGCATTCCTCAAATTTTTTTGCTCGAATAAAGCAAATCTTTTTTCGGGGTAAACATGTTGGTTGAAGAAGTATACGACATCGCACTAGTCTCCGTAACACTTACTTCATCATTTTCCCAACTTTATACTTTGGCATTAATAATTTGGGTAACACCGAAATCGATGTCGCAATATCGATATTTTTTGGGACTTTATACTGTAGGTTATTAAAAGTTCAAACTTTTCGGCAAATATGAATATTTCAGTTCATGGATTTGGCTTACTCATTTTGGATTGGAATTGTTGTAACACCTCGGTTTTTCTTTCCTGGAACTGGGTGTATTATTCAAGGACTTGCAAGAGATTTGTTTTATATTTTTAAAGATAATTTTGGACAAAAATATGGAGAAGCTGTTATTAGGGCTTCAGTAAGTTAGTTTACCAAAAAGGAACAAAAAATAGTGTTCTGAAAAAAGCAATAACATCCAAAGTTATCATCATTTTTAGGTGATGTTTTGGGTTGCAATTGTTGTTTTGATTATTACTACTCAAGATTACTGTCTTATTTATCGACTTGCTGTTGTTCATACAAATCAGACATTCCACGATTTTTTGGTAAAAAAGCCTGTGCTAATTGTAACTTTTATTTGTGGGACAATTCTTACTTATGCCATTGCAGTTCCAGGTTATATTTTTATGGCTGATATGGAGGTGACTTTTTATAAAAAGATAAAAACTAGAGAAAAAAAATCTTCTTAGAGGGGCTATAGCGTTACTGTATCTTAGTAAACCTTTCAAATATTACTTAAGTCCCGGTTTTAGGATCTTCCGAAATTAATGAAATTTTACAACGACACATTTTCTGGCGTATTTTCCGACGTAAAGCCTGATTCAGTAATTATTTGGTTTGATCGGCTTTCATTTGATATCGATGTAATTTTGTATCTTATCTGTTTCGGATTCGCGTTATCAGAAGCCTTTTGCTATTACGTAGTTTTCATGATTCTTAAAATTTTACGAAAAAATGCATCCAGCTTTTCTGCGAGAACTTACAGCCTGCATCGGCAAATGACAATTTTGTTGTTTTTGCAGGTATTTTTTTGTATTAAATAATGTTTGGAAATGGCGTAATAGCAAAATATGCATATTTTTTGAAAAAGTAATGGAAAAAGTTTTTTTAATATTACAAAACATATTTGTATAAAAAAATCTGCTCTAGAATTCTCTTTTTTAGATTACAAACCCTTTAATATTCATCATTGCACCTGTAACAGCTTGTATAATGGCAATGTTGTTTGATTTACGATTTCAAAGAACATCTGGAATGGTTGGACTTTTTTTTATGAACTTCTATTCTATTTCAAATACAATTTTAACGATTGGGTTTGTTTCCCCCTATCGTAAATTTACATCAAAATATACTGTAAAATTGTTGGTAAAGTTGATGCCATTTCTCAAAAAGTATCAAAATCCTGTCCAAATTGTTCCGATAAATAGCAGTACAATGGTTTCTTCACAAAGTTTAAGAAATTCGTGAAATGTAATTTTTTTTACTTCTGTTTTATTTTTTATAAAAGACATAAAATAAAAAAGCAAAAAACGATGGAAAAACGTGTGGTTTTAAATGCAACTTTTCTTTTTTATTTTTTTTTTCAACCAGCTCAAACAGGTTGTCATTTCACTTTTGGAATCTGTCAAAAAATGCTTTGGCATTGTGTTTTTTTTCTTTTTATTTTTTTTGACTGAACAGATGGATTGATTCCAACGTGGTTTGTGAGATTTCAAAACAGCAAATGTGTGCCCTTTTTGCATTCGTCATTCCTCAGTTGTTCTAACATCGAATTCTGCAGCTTTTTTGCAAAGCTAAAAAAAGCAGCAGAAGAAATTATGTATGTCTGTCCAAAACAAATAGATTCTCTGCCACATTTTCCCTATCGATCGACAGAGACTAAAAAATGACATTTTGTTCTTCGATAAAATTTCAACACCATTTTTAAGGCAGCAATTTCCTAAAAAAATTTGTTGCTAAAATTCACTTTAAATAAAGAAATAAAAAGAAATATTTCGTGCTTTTTTTGAATATTTTAGTTTTCGATCTACTTTTAATTAATAAATGTTTTAACATTTTTTTAAATAAGTAATAAACTTTAACATTGTTTATTTTGAAAGGACTTTACAAAAGAAAAAAACAACTATAATTAAATTTTATTTTCCGACTTTTTACGTTTGTTTTTTAAATCATTAATATTAATTTCAAATATCAATTGTTTGTGTTCCAACAATGGCTTTTCAACCAACAATATTTTGAGAACGTTTTTTCTGTTGAAAGATGAAAGATCGTTTTTATAAAAACGATCTTTCATCTATGCCAGACTTTCAACATATAAATATGTTGAAAGTCTGCCATAGTCTGAGAAACAAAATGTCACAGCGATCAGTCGAAAAAATTATTTGTTTTAGTGTCGTTTTTTGATACTGCAGCTAAACGCGCTAAAAATAATGGTTTTTGCAAAATATATATCCGGAGTTTTTTTCAATATTTGATTTGTATATTTATTAATATGCTTTTAATAAAGTTTTCAGTTGTGATTATTTCAAGGAATGGCATTTATTTTTTAGGAAAGTCAAAGTATTTACAACAGCACAATATTAATTAAATTAAATTTTAGTAAATTTGTACATTGATTTTGCTGTTTTTAGTTTAAAAATTTCAAAGAATTTTTTTCAAACAATGCTTTAAAACATCATTCGTCAATTATCATTTTACAAAAGCTTTCTTGAATGTAAATTGATTGCCATTTTTGTTCAACTCAATTTTTTAATATATTTTTATAATGAATATTTTCATGTGAAAAATATGCATATAAGTGTAAATAAAAATGCAAATTTAGGAAAATGGGACGTAATATTTTCACACAAGTGTTTTTGACCCCAGACAACTCATATAAAACAGTTGTGGTGTTAATAAAATATTCCAATACGTTAAACAAAAACAAACAAAACTGTTGCGAACTATGTTTTCAAAAAAAAAAGCCTTGAAAATGCATTCAAACAAAGAAAAGGAAGAAAAAAACAGACAGAAACTTTACACTAACTTTGCGGAAAAAACGGCAACACAAAATAGCGAAGTCGTTCTTTACAACACAAAAATAAAGAAAAATGCAATGATGAAATGAAGTCTCATCGAAGGACAGCGGAATGTCAATTTTTTAGAGTCTTTTTCTGCAGTGTATTTTGGATAAAAAAGGGAATGCATAATGATTTTTATAAAAAATTTTCCGTTTTAAAAAATTTTAACATTATTTTTAACTTCTTATGTATGCTACATAAAAAAAGTGAAATCAAGAATAATAAATAATGCATTGTTCGTAGAGAATATCACCAAATTTAGCTTTTTTTTACTGTAAAAGAATTCCATAAAACGTTAAAACAAATATTGTTACGTTTCCTCGAAAAATTTATGCAGGAAAATTTTCAAAATCATAAAACAAAATTTGAGATAAGTTTGTTTATGTTTTAAAAAAACGACATAATGGAATCTTTCTTGTAAACAGAAAGAATATCGAAAAAATTTGCGAGAGTCAACTTTTTGAAGCAAAAAAATGCGAAAACAAACGTTTCACCATTTGTTTAACTTTGAAAAACCTGCTTAGAAAAATATTGTGTTGAAATAAAATTAAATCAATGGATTGCTAAATGTTTTGATTTTTAACATAACGTGTAAACTTTTTTTCAATGAGTTTCGCATAGTTAGTAATATAATTTTTTTTGTAAAACAGATGTAATTGGATAATATTATTTAAAAAAGATGTGCACTGATCAAAAACGATAATAAATGAAAATGGAATGGACATATGTCACAAATAAATCAAAGACATTATGCTCAATAGTAATTTCTTAAATTGTTAAATTGGTTTTTAACAATTAAGAGTATTTAAATTTATCTTTGGTTTTTTTAAACAAATATAATTTACAAACAAAAAACATCTAGCAATTTTTATCGAAACATTGAGAAAATGTAAAAATGTTTAATTTGATTTTTTAAAATTTTTTCAGTAAAACAGACTTTGTGAAAAAGTTTTTGATGATAATTAAACGCTTTTACATCCATTCTAATTTTACATTTGGTAAGAGAATAATGCGAAATTGTGGTTAATTTATAATGGATCTTCTAGGAACCTTGGGTCTTTTTTTGCTTTCAAAAAGATTTATTTAAATAAAACTAAACATGTATATTTATTTTCGCAGAATAATTTGAGCAATAAAATAATCAAAAAAATAGTTTTGCATTTTAGAAATAAAAACCGCATTAAACTAAAATAAAATTTTCAGTGCGTCGTTGGTTCGCAAGAAAACGATGAAAAATAATCGACATTTGTCCATTTTTGAAAAAAAAATGTGAGAAAATGATGTCTGATCGGTGAAAAGTTGGACGTAAGTTTTTGCATCATTTTCTTAAAGTTTGTTTCTCTTTCTTAAAGTTTTTTTTTTTGTAAATTGAAATAAAATATCACATTTTAGCGATTTGAAATATTTTATAGCTTTATAAATTATATATTTTTTGTCAATCATTTTATAAAATTTACAATTAAATTGCTAAAGAGTAACGTTACGTTGTACAAAAATACCGGTCACAATATTCCTCAGTTTTTACTAATGTTTCATTAAAATTTTTTTAAAAAAAAGCAGTTGGCCAAAAATATTTTGTATTTGTTAAAACAGCTAAATTTTGTTTAACTTTTATGTACTGAACAAATCCAGGGATGTCTTAAAATACAGTTTTTGTGAAACGACAACTTCAGTTAATACATTTTAATTCTCGATTTTTATACTTTGTCATTTTTTTAACCAAAATATAGTTTTTTTGATTAATAATACTTATATAAACAAAATGTTTAAAAATGGCCCTTTTTATTTCATTTCCAGTTATAAAATGGAGAACTCTTTTTCGTAAATCCATTAAAAATTAAAAATTTGTGAAAAACATTTAAAATTTTGATGAATTTTAATTATTCAAAAAACGGACAAACATTGTTGAATAGTACTTTTTGATAATGTTGTAAACATTATAACATTTGATTCTTTAGATAATGATAAAAGATTTTCTTGTCTTCTTTCAAAAAATGCTCATCGGATTATGTAAGAGAGGTGTAAAAATATGTGTGGTAATTTACTTAAAAAACAGACGCGCATTTTTTAGCAACAAAAAACAAAAAAAAACAAAATGTAATAAATTGCTGCAACTGTAATTGAGAGCAACGGAATAAGGCTTTCAATATGCTTTTTTTATCATTGTTTTATTTATTAAGTTCAAGAGTTTTTTCCTTATTTTTTTCAAAAACGATTGAAGTAGAGTAAGTTTTTGATATAAAAAGTGTCACGAAAACCCTTTAATATTTTTCTTTACAGTATTAAATATTGCAATAGAATCGTATTGGAACAAAATCAATCAAGATGGCAATACGGCCTGGTGGGTGCAGATTTTAATAAATGTCGCCGTGAAGGCGAACAGGAAAATAATGGTATTAAAAACACTATTGAAAATGTCCTTCAAGAGTTGTATGAAAGCTTCGAAAGCGGTATTTTTTGGTAATCATTTTTTCTTATTCTCCCACCCTTAAATAAAAATTACTGCTTATTAAAATATACCGTTAGAAGCGATCATTTAAAATATGGTCGTCTATTCCCCATGCAATTTGACTTTTTTTATCCTATGGATGCAGAGGAAATGTTGCTTCGTATATTTCAGCTGACAAGATCGGCAAAAACAGCTCTATTTTTTAAAGATTTAATTTTGTTTGAAACAATTTTTACTCCCCGAGAATTTTAATGGGTCAGATAATAACACTACATTTTAGTGTTTGTTACATAATGGAATCAATACTGTTAAAAACAAAAAAATTAATTTATTAATTGCAAAAAAGGGGTATGTATGTCCCTCCTTCTTTTTTATGGGTCAGATAAAAAAGCAGACAAGATAAATTGTAAAACAAAACTGTATTGCAATGTTTTATGATTCAAAAATAAAAACGAAATTAATAAAATGACGCTCTTTTTGTGACACAATTTACATGTGATTCGATCGTAACTTTTTCTTTGTTCTTATTTTTTAACCACTGAAAACAAACACAAGACATTTTTTCAGCGCACAGTTTTTCTTTGTTTTTCTTAATCTTTTGCGTCAAAAGAACTTTTTTTTTGCCTCACCAGTCTTTTTTTTAGTTTTTGGAACGCAAAAAGAGACACTCTCTTTCAGTTGAGTTCGATGTTACTTTTCCGGTTTTGATGCAAAAAGAAATGAATATTGTTTAGCACTTTTCTGGAAAAAGAGGTGTGTTATGTAAGGAAAAAGAGCAACAATGGTAAAGCGACCACCTCTATTTATTCAAATCAGTTACACAAAGGAGAGAGAGATCATTGGTAAGGGATATGCTTATTTGTTTTCTTTCTTTTTTAGGCTAAATGATGAGCAAAAGAACAAAAATTTTTAATTTTATTCTTCCTATTTGGACATTTGCCAATTTTTTGAGTTTTTCTTTAAAACATTAAAAATACATATGTTAAAAAGCAAAAGCAGTTGATTTCTTAAACGGCCAAACCCCCTCAACCAAAAATTAAAAAAACAAGCGAGAAATGGCCTGCTGACCTTTAGCAACAACTTAAAAATAAAAAACAACTAGAAAATAAAGATTAATATTTATGACAGATAAATGCCTTTTGTTTGTTCATCCACAGAAAAAGAAGACAAATTACAAAATCATTCTTGTTTCGTTAATTTAACATACGACAACCTTTTTTTATTGGATGATCTTGTCAGCTCAAATAAACGAAGGAACATTTCCTCTGCATCTGTAGGATAAAAAAAAATCAAATTGCATGCGGAATGGACGACCATCTTCTATACGATCCCTTCTAACTTTTGTACGTTAGCGCTCATTTATTATTATCAGATTGAGGATCTTAGATTTTCAAGGCTAATGTCCATGATATGTGTATTTTTAAAAAGCTTGCCATCTTCTAAGTCGGAAGTTTCATCGTCAGATTTTTTAACAAGATCTCCTTTTGCTTTAGCTCTTAATCATATTTGTTATTCCGTGCTCCAATTGATTTCAAAAAAACTGCAATTTCATGTTTCAGAGCATCAAGCTTCGTCTGAAACATCAAATTTTCATTTATTAGCAAAAATTTATAAAATATTAAAAAATGACGGGCATAAGTTAAACAAAAAAACAAGAATGTTTTACAATTTATTTTGGCTGTTTTTTTATCCGACCCTTAAAAAAGAAGGAGGGACATACATACCCCTTTTTTGCTATTAATTAATTAATTTTTAAAGCAAACACTCATTTGGAGAATAAGTCTTACAATAAAAAAGTGGAACGAAAAAAGCGGAATAAAAAAAAGGGCTACGATTGCATAATCTCTTTTTATGATGTAACATTTTTATTAGATAGAAAGAAAGAAAACAGTTTTACAAAAAGCAAAGAACATAAAGAACAAAAGAATAAATAAACTCATTTTTTAAAAATTAAATTTAAATCATATTTTTCGGCAAAGCAGAGAAGCCGTTGTTTAAGTTTTTCTTTTCTGCTACAGTGCTTTCATTTGATACTGTTACAAGAAGATGGTGCTTTTATATTGAAAGGCTATCTTAAATTTTGAAAAAGTGTTTTTGTTTTTAGGGGATAATTAAATTTACCATAAGAGAATCCATGAAGGAATCCCCTTCACAGAATAAAGGAAGATTGTGGAGGGGAATAAGTGGACAACGGCGGGTGAAAAATTCATTTGTATTTTTCATGGATTTTTTCCAAGCACAAATAAGGATATTTTGATTTATAAAAATAATCCCATATAAACATTACATTCCCCCAATTTTTATCTACAACTTCTTAAAAGTCAACTAGTAGATCAAAAATAATATGAGGTTCATAACTATCAGATCAATATACAGGATTATAAGGATCAAATGGAACAAATATAATGTCATAAGGATCATATAGCGGATCAAAAGAGGATCAAAAAGAGGTATAACACTTATTGGTAGATCAAAAAAATTTTTTTGGATTCAGAATCCGGGATTCTGAAGTCTAAAAAATTTTATGATAATAAGGATCATATAGAGGATCAAAATAGGATCAAAAAGAGGTATAACACTTATTGGTTGATCATAAAAAGTTTTTTGGATTCAGAATCCGAGATTCTGAAGTCTAAAAAATTTTAAGATCATAAGGATCATATAGGGGATGATAAGAGGATCAAAAAAAGGTATAACACTTATTTGTGGATCAACAATTTGTTTTTGGGATTCTGAATCCGAGATTCTGAAGCCGGATAAATTTTTGAATCCACGCCACATATTTCATCGTGATCAGCGCAATTTTTTACCCCAGAAACAATTTTTTTTATTATTCGAACTAATATTTCACATTTTGAGGATTCAGAAGGCTTCAGAATCCGATTTCAGAATCCAAAAAATTTTAAAAATATTTTTTTCGGATTCTCCAAATTTTTTTACCCCAGAATCCTCCCAGAGGATTCGAACCCCCGACCTACCGACTCCCACTCTCATCTCCTAACCACTCTACTACCTGTCATCAAAAATAGAGGCGCAAAAAATGACCAAGTGAAAACGACAAAACCCAAACCAAAAATATTCAAATTTTTGCACGGGTTTTCTGAAGCCCCCAGACATGCTCCAGATTTTTAAGTTGTTCCATCGGAATCCCACAAAAAAAGCACACCAAACCTCCTCTTTTCAGAATCCCAGCATTTTTTCTCGAGCCAAACCATGAGTAGTGTATGTTGTTCAAAGAATGATTTCCCTTTTCGTTGTCCATTGAAATCTTTAAGTTTTAAAGCAAAAATTTTGGATCAATTTTTAAATTATCCTAAAAAACTTGAACATATCTTTTTGGTACTCCAAGATGATTTTGATCTTGATGAATTTTATTCTTTTATGAAAGTAAATCTTTTAATTATTATTTTTAATTTTTGTTATAAAAAATTTATTTAGAAAAACAAAAATATAAAGACTTTCGCTCGATTTGATGATACAATTTCTGATGCTTATAAAGCTCGACTTGAATTAATCATTGATGAAATTCTTGCAACCAAAGAGTTTATTTACAAGCCTCCTATGATTGAATTTAATGGACTTGATCGAGAAAAATACAAAAAACTTCGAGAAATTCGCAATTGTTAAACGTTTATTTTGAAATAACTCTGATTTTTTTTAATGAATAAATTTCGAAAAAGCTTTGAGTGGCGCAAATTTGCGGACATGATTTGATTATGGAT
>JAQIXH010000141.1:0-19690 GCA_034700145.1 Panagrolaimus detritophagus
TCAACACCTCCGGATACGATTTCGTAATTTCGCGTCAAGATATAGTTTCAAAAATTAGCAACATAGGGTATATTAAGGAAATGGTGTTAAAAATCAAGTTTTTTAAGCGAAAAAAATATATTTGCATTATAAAAATTTTTAACACATGCTAAAATAAAAAAAATTTACCATATAACACGATATTTATGGCAATTTCGATTTTTTAGGATTTTTTGAAAAAAAAATTTTACATGCATTATTAATATAAAAAGAAAGCTAACAACGATCTCCAGTTCTGCTTACCAAAAATGGCCCATTTTCAAGTCTGATGCCCTTTGCAGGGTTTCTCGCATTTTAATCAACCACTTTGAAATGGAGGATTGTCAAACGCTAAAAGAAGCAGCTGCAGAAAAAGAAGGAAAATATTTTTACAAAAGTTGTCTGTCTTTTTTGATGATTTTATTTGAATACGAATTCTCTTTTTTGCTGCATTTTCTTTTAAAAAATAAACTGCAGTTTTTTTAAATTTTTATTAAACCTAGACTTTTTTTGAATTTTTTAATAAAAAGAATTCTTCAAAAATAAAACAATAAAATTTTATATAAACTTGAAACCCTTTTTTTATAGAAAAATGTGCATTTTATTAATATGAAATACAAGCACATCACCCATTATTAATATAAAAAGAAATCTAACAACCAATATTTAACAGATTGTTTTTAAATTTTTTTAAAAAAAAAAGAAAAAACAATCGAGTCCACGAAATTTTTAAAGAATATTTCAATTTTCCAAATTCAATTCTATTCATAATAAACCTGCGCTTGAAATGTTTCAATTACGGGCTGTTTTTTTAAGTCAGACATTCGAATTTTTTTACTCATATATCTGATGAAATATTTTTTATGTCATCGAGTAGATAGATTTACGATTTTTTTCGCTGGGTGTCAAAAAAAACATTTTTAATCGCTTTAAAAATATTTTGTATTTTTTGTAATAAAATTTTAAAAGTTTTAATAAAGTTCGAATAATTAAAAAAATAGACACATCAAATTTGAAGAAAAGCATTCAAAAACACAGATGTCAACATTTTTAAAAATTTTTTACTTGGTAATTATTTTATCAATAAAAAAGAGCAAATTTTGTTTAATTAAAACTTTTTTAAATTTTATTGCAAAAATATAAAAACTTTGACATTTTAAATTTTGAAAATCAGAAAATACCAAAATCTATCTTCTTTTTGTTCAATGTTCCACTCACTACAAAATTACCTCAAAAATTATTGATAAAATTTTTGCTGAAAAAAATTGATCGTTGAAATATTTGTTACATTTTTTGATATATAAAAAAAATTATTGGTGAAAAATGCATTTATTTGAAAAAATTGGGTAAAAATTTTTATTATAAAAATGTTTTAAAAAATGATTGAATGGTGTGTTTTTCAGTATTCAAGTATATTGATTGCCTTTTATAAATCATAAAAACACACACTTTTCTCTTTTCTGGCAGAAATCTCGAAATATTTATTTTTCTATTTTTGCACACGAGATTATTGAACAAAAATAAATTTTTTACGTTGTTGATGAGAATATTTTTTCATCTTTGAAAAACTGTTCTTAAAAACGTTTTCTTTATTTTCAGAACGTAAAAAAACATTTCCAGTTTTTTGAATCTTTTATCTTTTAAAAAAAATGTTTTTTAAAGCTTTAAAAGAGTTACAGATAGCCATAAAAAATTATAAAATTTAATGAAAAAAAAAGAAGCTGATGCTGCACGCTTTCATTATTAAAGGGAAAATATACCACAATTTTCATCAACAAATAAATTATAGAGTAATTTTAATTTGCTTTACACTGTATTTTTAAGCAAATGCGTATTTCTTTGACATTATAAATATTTTAAAATCCAAAAATAATGTTGTTGTCAAAATAGTTTTTAAACAATTGTTGGGATTGGCTAAACGGTAGACTCAAAGTTACTCCAAATATAGGAATGTTGGATATCTGTTTTTATACCAAACTTTTCAGGCCCTAAAAAATTTATTAAACCACTTTTTGTTTTTTACGCAAATTCTATCTTTTTTTTGACAGAAATATCAAAATATGTATTTTTCTCTTTTGCGCTCAACAATTTTTTTTTCACTCTTGTGTCTTTAAAAAAAGGAATGTGCATAGTTTTTTCAAAAAGTTCGACAAATGTTATAAGTTTGGTAGCATTAGAATCGGCGAAAAAAAATTTTTTTGCACACTAGTTTATTCCACAAAAATCATTTTCTTTACGTTGTTGATGTGAATATTTTTTATCTTTAAAAAATTGTTCTTAAAAATGTTTTCTTTATTTTCGGAAAGTAAAAAAAAACATTTCCATTTTTTTTGAATCTTTAATTTTTTTATAAGGAGATGGAATAGATAAAGATTCGTTTGAAGAACTTTCGACTGGTGATCGACTTGGTACGGGGTCATTAATTAATTAATTTGAATAAAAGGATTATAAAAATTGCTAATTATTGTTATTGATTTTTTCAAAAAAACAATCATTTTATTACACATTTTTTTTCGTATAAAAGTTCGTTATTCTGTTTCAAGTTCCATAAGATTGTATGATTACGGAAAAATAAAAATGTAAAATAAAATATTCAAACAGATTTTTTAAATTAAAGCGGTACGAAAAAAATTTGAAAAACGGAAACATCTTTTTTTGTGATCAACGTTAAATGGGATGTTTTGCATTGGTTTTTAAGAAAAAAATATTGAAATTTTAGTTGTTATTCAGTTTTGGCCATACTTTTCCATTATCGCTAAAAAAGACAGCAGTAGAAAGAAAAGAAAAATATTTTTAAAAAAGTTGTTTTGTCTTTTGATATTGAACACCTGGGCCCCCTTTTCTTATCGCTTTATTCTCTTTTATAAAATAAACTGCAGCTTTTTTGAAATTTTAGTTAAAAGTTGACTTTGTTTGAATTTTTTAATAAAAAGAATTTTTCAAGAAAAAACAATAAAATTTTGTATAAACCACTTGAAACTTTTTCTTTGTAAAAAAATGTGCGTTTTATTACCTTGCAGTTGAAGCACGTGTTGCATCATTAGTATAAAAAGAAAGCTAACCGTTACTATATCACACATTTTTTAAAACTTTTTAGCCAAAAAGAAGGCTAAAATTTTCATTTTTAGTATAAAAAAGTTCACATTAACCATAATTCGATGGATTGCAGTTGTTTCCACTTAAAATGCAACGGTTATAGTTGTAAATATTAGAAAAAATTTTTAAAAAAGAACCGTTTATATTTCAAAAAAAAAATTGATTCGGGCTCCCGAAAAAATCCCTGCTCGGCTTAAAAGTTTAACTTTAGGAAGAAATGCTTTGTTTCAAAAATGAAAAAATGAAAAAAACAAACAAAAGTTTTCAAACGCATTTTAGAATCTTCTTTAATATTTTCTTGTTTGTTCTGATCAGCAACAAAAACATGATTAATTTCTTTGTAAAAACTAGTTTTCAAAAAATAATGTTGTAGTATTAAAAAATTCTTTGTAATAAAATAATACATGTTACAATCTTTTGTTTAACCTTTATTTAACGAAACCCAGGTGTGCAGCAGTAAGAAAAATCGAGAAATTTTGTTGCAAAAATTCTTTTATAGGCCAATGTATTTTTTCAAATTTATAAATACAAATACACTTTGAAATAATTTAAAGATTCAAAAATTTACTATATAAAAAATACGCTAAAGAAATCTTCAGATCGATCGTAAAAAAGCAAAAAAAGATATTAAAGTTCTTTTTTTAAGCATTTTTTTATTGGTATTTTTTTCATTCATTTTTCAAAAATGTCCGCTTTTGTTACACTTCTTTCTTTGAATTTTTTAAAAAACATATTTTTTTGTTAAATATAAAGTATCCGAATTTGTATTATTTTCTTTATAAAAATGTTGAAAGATTTGAAAATGCATTTTAATGCATACCGAAACATCATTGGGTGATTCAACATTTTTAATTTATCACATAATGGAGCAAAAACAACATAAAAAAAATTAAAAAAAGATATATTCCACTCAAAAACAGAAATTTTTGTTTGCTTTATTTTATCCACATTTTTTGAACACTCTAAAAAACAGTAAACTGACATATTTTTGAGTCAAAAGTTCTACATATATGATTTCAAAAATATATTTTATTGGTATAAGTGTTTTGTTGAGGCAGGTTGATAGTTAGCATCTTTTTATGTTAGCGCCGTTTCTGGCAAAAGGTTACTCAACCGATTATTTATTGTTGTTTGTTGTTTAATTTTATAGAAACGTCAGTTGATGGAAATTAGCTGGTGATTTATGCTTGGTGCTCTGTGTGTTTTATTTAATATTTATGTTTGGTAATAAAGTTGTTTATTTATAACTTTTATTGATATTTTACTCCATTGGATTGGAGTCTTGAGATTGCTGGGTCAAGATTGGGATTGGATTTTTGGTTGATTGGTGAGTATTTTGAGGGATTTATATTATTTTGGGGTTTGGGTTTTGATATTTTTCATAGATTAGAAGAAAGATAGATAGAATTATGCCACCACCATTAATACCACGAGCTATAGGCGCCAATAGTTTGCAGAAAAAATCACCATTGGTTAATTTTTCTGCAGTTAACCGATAATTATGTTAAAAAATTTTTTAATAAATTTAAATGAGTTTATTTTTAAATTAATATAAAGCTGAGTTTTTGATTGGCAATAATTTTGCTGGCAGTAACAATTATAGACCTACATTTGAATTTGAAACATTTATAAAATAACATAGATAATATTCTTTAAAGCTTTGCAAATAACAAAAAAGTCAAATAAAACCGAATTTAAATAATAATTTAATGTTCAAAAAATTCATTTTGCAGTTCAGGTGCTTTTGTTTGAAATAAATTATAAAGATTAGCTTTCCAACATTTGAATAATACAACAGAAATGTCTTTAAATATCACTCAAATATTAAAAAAATTCTCATCAAAAAATAGTTGTCAAAATTTGTTCCAAAAAGTCGCCTGAATTAGCCATTGAGCATTTTTATTAGGAAAAAAAAACAATGACAGAGAATGTAAAGGTTTGTTTTCACTTTTTTTCTGAAGTTTTCATCGCGAAAACCTTCTTTTTTGAGAACCCATTAATTACTCAATAACTGCCCCCTTTTTTATTGTTTCTGATTTTAACGAACTAAAAATTTTAAAGCTTTAAAAAACGTATTATAAAAGTTTTATTTTAGTTTAAAAATGGATGTTCAAGATGATGGTCAATTTTTTTGGGTGTTTTTTCTTCTTTCAACTCATTTTTTTGTTTCTCCAAAGTCATTCATTAATTTGATACTAATTTTGCAATGTAGAAATTAAAAAAATTAGAGACTTTGGACAGCATACGAACGTTAAAAAATTTCTAAGCAGGACCATGATCTCAATATTTTTGTTTCACTTTAATAAGCTATTTAATTACAGCGAGAAAAACAAGAAACCGATTATAAAACATAAAATTCATAAGCTTTAAAAAACTCTCTTTAAGTCGAAAGAGATTAGAGAAGGAGTAATCACCTTTCTTTTCCCACTCCATAGTGTTGTCAAAGTTCCGTGTTTTTTTCAAATCTTCATTTTTCCTTTTTATGTCCAATTTAAATCAAAAATTAATTTTTTGTGAAATAAGTGTTCTTACAAAAAAAGTTTTTGTTGAAAATAACGCAAAAACAAAAAAATCAAATTATTAATGTACATTGATGAGGTTGAAAATTTGTATTAAAATGTACTTTTTATTGGTAATTCTTGTAATGAAATTATTCAAAAGCAAGTTTTAATTTTCAAAAAAAAACAACAAAATATTCAAAGGAAAAAACTGGCCTAAAACATTTCTTTCTTTTTGCGACTCCTTTTTTTGTTTTCAATAATCACACAAAAAAAATTTTCTGCATATATTCTCATTTTTCACAATGTGACAAAAACAAGTTTGTGTTGTTTCGATTTTTGGGAAAAAATATTTGTAAAAAAGATCACATTCGACTTCGAAGAAAATACGCCAAATGTCAAAAACCAAAAACAAAAATTTTCGCCGATTTCGAAAGATATGTAATGAAAAAATTGAAAATAAAATTGAAAAAACAAAAAAGTATGATGTTTGTAAAAGAAAGGAAAATGTTAAAACTGCTGTTTTTAAAATTTTAAAGATCTTATTTTTTATTCATAAAAAACTAAAACACTTTTTAATACTTGAAAATGTAAAAGTGTTTTGCTTCAAATTCTCATACAAACGTTGAAATAATTTATTCTAAAAAACAATGCTAATCAAATTTAATTAATCCAGTATTTCATTTGCTGATAAAAAAGAATGAATAAAATTATCTCTTTAATAATGTACTCTCGTTTACAATGATGTTGATCTGCATCCATTTTTCTTAGTGTTTTGTAATATTTTTATGATTATCCGCAATTGCTTTTTAAAACTTTATAAAGTTTTTTAAAAAGATAAAATATTCAAAAAAAAAACTGAAAAATTCTGCTCGCAAAATAAGAAATTTTTCATTTTACAAATAGTTTTTAAAAAAAAAGAAATGTTAAAACAACGCTGGAAATAACATTATTTTTTGAAACACTTTGCGAAAAATTAGAAAAACAATTATTATGAAATTTGTGTTTAAAAAAAACAGAGAAAAATGTGTTTCTTATAATTTTTAACGATAATAATCACGTTAAAAATTGTAAGAAATTTTTCAAAAATCAGATATTTTTCTACTTTGAAAACGAAATGTTCTGATCTTTGTTCCATACATATCAGAAACATGTATCAAAAAATCAGTATTATTTGGAATATTTTATACTTTTTTACTAAGGAAATCAGTAGTGATGAAATTAGTGAATATATGGCGCTAAAATTCCAGATAAATTGAAGAAACTAATTTAATGGAGTTGATTCAGCAATCAAAAACCTTTATTGATACATTAATTAAAATTAGAAAATTTTCAATTTTTATCTCAAAAATTTATAAAATATAATTTTGTGTAATGTAAAAAAACAAGATATATTGGTGCAATATGTTTTTTATTTATCATTTTTGTTTTGTATTTCATCTCTTAGGACATTTCAAAAAAAATGTTAATGGAAGCAAAACACTAAAAATACTGGCTAATAAAATTAGTCAAAATTGAATTATGCATTGTCATTTGTTTAATAGCGTCTATTTTGTTGTTCTTTTTTTGAAAGTAAAAAATCACCTTTTTACAAAAATCATCGTCTAATTTTAACATTTTTTAAAATTATTAAATTATTAAAATAATATAATCTGAAAATAAAAGACTGAAATATTCTTTTAAAATTTCTTGAACTTTTTTGTTTTTTCTTTTAATAAATCTGTTATAAATTGATTGTAAGCTTTCTTTTTATATTAATAATGTTTGAACATGCTTCTTCTATTAAGTGCTACAATTTCATATTAATAAAATGCGCATTTTTCTATAAAAAAGTTTCAAGTGGTTTATACATAATTTTTTTGTTTTTTTTGACAAATTCTTTTTATTAAAATATTCAAATAAAGTCAAGGTTTAACAAATATTTGAAAATATCTGCTAGCAGTTTATTTTATAAAAGAGAATAAAGCGAGAAGAAAAAGGGGCAGGTGTTCCAAATCAAAAAACGAATAACTTTTTTGAATTTATTTTTATTTTCTTTCTACAGCTGTCTCTTTAAGCGGTATGGAAAAGTCTAGCGCAAAAATGAATAACATCCAAAATTTCAACATTTTTGTCTTAAAACCAATGCAAAACATCTCATTCAACAATGATCACAAAAAATGTTGTTTCCGTTTTTTAAATTTTTTTCGTATCGCTTTATTTTAAAAAATCTGTTTGAAAATTTTATTTACCATTTTTATTTTTCTTTAATCGTACAATCTTTTAGAACTGGAAACAAAATAGCGAAACTCTTACACAAAAAAATAGTAATAAAATGGTTCTTGTTTTTTAAATAATCAATAATAATTAGATAAAAATTAAAAATTTTCTAATTTTTAATAATGAAAATATTTGCAAATTATATTCATTAATAAAATTATTATCCAATCTTTCAAGAATTTTAGCGAGTTATATTTACTTATTTCATAATTATTGATTTTTAAAAATTTAATAAAAAGGGTATAAAATATTCAAAAAAATACTAATTTTTGGAAACATCTTTCTAATATATATGAAAAATATATCAGAACATTTCTTTTTCATACACAAAAAAAGCAGCAAAAGTTTTGAAAGTTTTGTGAAATAACGAAAAAAGTCGTTTGTGCGTCTGTCTGTTTTTTGCAAATACAACCCAAATGCGCCCCTTATGGGATTTAATGGATGTTTCCATTGCACAGTTTTACAAAAAAACTTCAGGTATTTTTTTAATTCTACTAAAGGTTTTTTTTGTTCCAAACTGTTACAAATAGCATAAGAATGAGGAAAAAAAAGATATAAAAGTCATTTTACGAAGATGAAGTTGAAATAAAAAAAACGGTAAAAATGGTTTTGTGGAGCACTCTATCGCTGAGTCTGTTCTTCATATTTTTTTCTCACATAAAAAAATGCAGAACCATATATGGTTTGAAAATTGAAAAGTACTTTTAATTTCCTCGTTTTGTATCATTGTGTTAGAATTTTGCTAATATTTAAGCTTATTAAATGAACATTTGTAAATTTATTCTATTTTTTTCAAAAGAATTTTTATATAAACACTAAAAATGTAAAAAAAAAAATGTCAAAAATCGCAACAAATATTTGATTTAGCCATTCAAAATTCTTTATTTTTTAATGAATAATGCTCATAATATTAACCTCCAAAAAATTATGGCGCAAACATTATTAATATAAAAACAAAGCTAAAAATCAATATATACTGGATTTTTTAAAAGAAAAAACAATCAAGAAATTTTTAGAGAATATATCAGTTTTCCGAAATTAAGTATATTCAAAATAAGCTATTATCGTTAAAAATTGTAATAAACACATTTGTCTCTGTTTTTTGACACAAATTTCAAAATAATTGTTTTTCTGAAAAAAAAACGTTTCAAAAAAGTTCGTTATTTGCAGCGTTGTTTTTTTTTTTGAAAAACTATTACGAGCAAAATTTTTCAGTTTTTTTTGAATCTTTTATTTTTTTTAAAAAGTTTATATAGTTTAAAAAGCAAATGCGGATAAAAAAATAAAAATATTATGAAACTGAATGAAAAATTGAAGCATACCAACATTATACACAAGAATGCTTCATTATTAAAGAGATAGAGTTAATCACTTTTACAGGCAAATAATATACACAATTAATTAAATTTGATTAACATTGTTTTTTAATAAATTTAAAAATTTTGTGGACTTATTGTTTTTTCTTTTAAAAAATCCGTAATATGTATATTTGTTACAGCCGAATTTGATATTTGAGATCAGCTAGTCGAAAAAACAATTTTACAAATTTTTTATAAACTAGTATACTCATTCTCGATTTCTGCATCATTTTACAATTTATTTCATTTACAAGTGAAAAAAAATAAATTCAATAATATTTTTTTAGTGATTCTTGTTTATGCAGCTTTGATTTTATATTAATACTGTATACATCAAGTTCTTCAATATTAGGAATAAAATTTTTTTATTTATAAATCTTTGTGTTTTTCGACAAATTTTTTTTTGATTGTGAATTTCAAATAAAAAAAATTTTGACCTAATATATTATTAAAAAATTCAAATTTATTTTCAAAAAAAATCAAATGTAGCACAAAGTAAAAGAGAAATCTTGTTCAAATAAAATCATCAAAAGGCAGACAACCTTTGCAAAAATATTTTTCTTCTTTTTAGGCTGCTGTCTTGTTTTTGCGATCGGCAAAGGCTGGCGTTGATTCATTTGAACATATTTTTTCTTTGAATGTTTTATAAAAAATAAATGTGTTTCTTCCAATTTAATTTTTGTAAATAAAAGATGGCTTTAAAAATATTTTCATAGCATAAAAGAAAAGTGGCATTTTCCATTGTAAATGGAAACAATTTTTTTTAATTTATAATGGAAATTGGTTTTTATGAGTTACATATGAAATTCAGCTATTATTATTGGTCCTTGCTTTCTAGGTGATTTTGTAATTATTTTTCTTTTTTCGTTTAAGACGGTACTTTTCTCGTTTTCGCCACCCTCAAAAAATCTTTGATTGACTGGAAAAATAAATTTTATAACTTTCGGTTTTTTTGATACAAGAATAAAATATTTAATTAAAGTTTAAATGCCAAGATTATTACCACATAAATAAGATAATAAAAGGATTTTTTACCATTACATTCAAGTGAATGAAAATTCGGGTATAAAGCAAGTTCAAAGGATAATGCACTACTAGAAACAGAAAATAATGCAACAACAATGGATTTTGAACAGCATACAAACGTTAAAAAATTTTAAAGTAGGATCAAGATCTCAACGTTTTTGTTTCACTTTAATAAGCTATTTAATTACAGCGAGAAAAACAAGAAACCGATTATAAAACATGACATTCATAGACTTTAAAGAACCCTCTTTAAGCTTAAAGGTTAATAAAAACTTAAAGAACACAATGCCAGCTCATTTTTTGACTGAACAAAAAGAATGGAACTGATTTAAACGTGGTTTAACTAATTCATCTTTTTCAATATTCTGCAACAAGAAACTTTTCCCAAAAGTAAAAGCTCGGGCAGACATAAACAAAAAAAGAAAAAACAACGAAATTGGAAAATCTGGGAAAAAATTTGTCAATTGTTTTGAGTTAATTCTTATGTAATCCAAGAAATGGTGAAAATTGGCGACTGGAGAAATAACAAAAATATTTTTTTACACCTTTTTTTAAACAATAATTAAATAATGTATTCACTAATCTTTTGTAACAACTTGTTTGATTGAAAAGAAAAGTGTTTGACAAAGTTACTAATTAATAAACATTTTATTTTTAATAAAATGACAAAAATTTCATAAAATATTGAAAAGATAAAGATTTTTTAAAAATTGTATGTTCTTTTTTTTTAAAAAGTAACACAACATTTGTCTCAAAAAACATTCGAAGAAAAAAAATTGACAATTCAATGCCCGAAAAATCAATAATTCTTATGAGAGAAATACAGTGAAAAGACGTTACTATTTTTTGCTAAAAAATCGTTTGCATGTGTGTTTGCGAAATAGTAAAGGGGTTATTTTCTATCCCCACTCCATAGTGTTGTCAAAGGAGTATTCCGCGTGTTTTTTTTAACTATTCATTTTTTCTTTTCATGGCATACCAATTTTAATCAAAAATTAATTATTTAGAATTCTTATAAAACAAGTTTTTGTTGTAAATAAAGCAAAAATTAAAAATTAAATCATTAATGAATATTAGATCAATGATCCACTAATATGCGTTTTTTTATTTCGGTTATCCTTGTAATCTAATTATTAAGACGAAAGTTTTAAAAGCAATATTAATTCCGATAAAAGAAACAAAATATTCAAAGGAAAATACTGGCCAAAATTTTTTTTTCTTTTTGCGACTCCTTTTTTTATTTCAAATAATCGTACAAAAAAGTATTGTGCATAAATTCTTATTTTTCACAAAGTTTTTGTTGTTTCAATTTTTAGAAAAAAAATTATTGTAAAAAAAATCAAATTTGAAGAAAACACGCCAAATGTCAAAATCTTTTTTAACAAAAAATGTCCGCCGGCAGCGAAAAACATATAATGAATACATTGAAAGTAAAATTTTAAAAAAACTAAAAATGTGTTGTCGGAAAAAGAAAGGAAATAAAACAAAATGAGCAATAATAAAAAACATTTTGGATATTTCGCAAGAAATTTTTAAAAGACGAATGAGAAGTTTTATTACTTTTTGCCATTTATTTCTTGGTCGAACTCTTCCTATCTATAATCAAAAATACGAAATAAAATTTCGACACTGATCCTTCAAAAAACATCCACTAAATAACTGTGGAACTCAAAAAAAGATATCAACTGTGTATTTTTTTAAATTTTTAAAAAAATATGCAAATTAAAAATTTACGAAACATGTGTTTTTTTTCTTCTCATTTTTTTAAAGCACACCAAAAAAATAAACAAAATTAATCAAAAACATAAAAGTGATGCAAATTGTTACACATTAAAAAAATCATGCATGAATCATGGAAATCAAAAGTAAAGAGTCGCAATTCTTTTTTCTTCTTCAAGTCCATCAAAATCAATAAAAGGTGGTTTATACTTGAAAACATTTGTTAACATAATTTCATCAATGATTTCTTCAAGTCTATTTTTATATGCTTCAGAAATTGAATTATGAAATTGAAAAATAAATTTAGTTGTTTTGTTTTTCTAAAATTTTAAATTTACAGAAAATAAAATTGTATTTAAAACTTACTTTCATATAAACATAGAAATTTTTAATATCAAAAGTATCAGGAATACTATTTAAATTCATTGATTGAAGTTTTAAAAAATGTGGAAACTTTAAAAGTTCAATAAAAGTTTTTGATGTAATTTTTGGAAGAGTTGAATAAGAATGACTGAAACAAATGAAATAAAATTAATAAAAATACTACAAAAAAACTTACAATTGAAATTTTTTAACATTAATAAAAGCTTCAAAAAATTTTTCAATTGAAACAATCGAGTCATTGAAATTTTTCACAATTACTCTTTCAAAGGATATATCTTCAGCAGTTTTAGTAAACTTTGAAAGATCGTTAAAACAAATAACTTGATTTTCGAGAGTTACTTTTTTTGCATCACATTTATAAAGTTTAGGTAAAATAGGCGTAAAATTAAAATTTTCAGTAATCCAATATTTGCAAATTAATTGTGAAGAAGAATCAAATTGAGTTTTTCCAATACACCATTTATCAAGATCATAATCAAAAGAATAAGGATAATTCGGAGAAACAATAATAGGATTTTTAATGAAAAAATATTTGCATGTTTGAATAATTTTTTTATATAATTTTGTTGTTGTTGGATTCTTTGAAATATAAAATATAATTGAATCTGGAAATGAAAAAGATTGGAAAGAACAAGAAGAAATAAATATTGATCGTAAATTGAGTTGATAATCATTTTTTGCTTTTGCTCCACGACGATTTTTTTTTGGTTTAATATTTTCTTCTTCTTTTGCTTTGCGTTTATTTCGACGATTTAAATTTGATGTTGTACATTGAAAATTTGAGGATTCCATTATTTTTTAATTTTAAAGCAGTAATATATTTACCTAAAAAATAAAATAATATCGAAAATTAAACAAACAAACGAATAGGAACTCAATTCATAAAACAATTTTTACTCAAAAAATTTTGCAGTGGCCTCTGTCATTTTTTAATCAATTTTTTTTGCCTTTCTCTTGTTGGTATTCAGGGTAGTGGGGCCAGACCTTCCACTCCTTTGTGCCAAAATAAATGTGAAGAAGTTTAATTCATACAAGCAAAAATGACATTTTTTTTCTTTCCAGTGAAGTGCTATTTTGAATCTTAGGAGTTGAGCAAATGGAAAAACAAAGAAATTTAAAGAGTAAACATAAAAAAGTTAATAGCTGCTTACTTGTCTTTTACAAATCTTTGAAAAGTATTTCTTTCAACTGTTTGTATTTTTTGAAAAAAGATGAAAATTTTTATTGCTTGCTGCTTTCGACTTCTTTTAATTTCACCCGTGGAATCAGTTTCATGGAATCCATTCAGCAGCAAAACTATTCTTTCTCCATAATATTACGGTAATAGCTATGATAGTAACCATTACAATATCGGATACAATAATGGATACAACGGTAACAGATGTGACAATGGATATAACAGGCATTTTCCATTATGGATACAACAACGAATATGGTGTATTCTATAACCGTCTAACCACTATCAGATCCAGCTATATCAAAAATGCTTTTAAAGGTGCAACATAGAAACATTTTTAAGTCGTCCAATTTTACTGGGACCATTTTTGCCACTTAAAAACGCCGTTGGTGTTGCCGCCTTCAATTCTTTTTTATTTATTGTTCCTATTTTTGCAGCAATTTTTTATTTTTTTTTAAATTTTCGAGGGACAAAAAATAAAACTCAAAAAGAGTTATTAAATCAAGAATTATTTGAAGCGAAAAAAAAAGAAAAATAAAAAAATGAGCAGTGTTCGGTGCTTTTGAATGAAAAAATGACACAAAGAAATGTTGTTTTTGAAAAAGTGTTTGTTTGTTGATTCAGTTTCTCCAATTTTTAATTTCCGCAACGAACATTTTCATTTTAAATCATCGGTTGTTTGCTGTTTTTCTTCTTTGAATATTTTATTAAAAAAAGAAAAAAATTTAAAAAAGCGTGTAATAACACGTTGTGTAAAAAGTAATTAGTTTTTTTAAGAATAATTTCACATCAAAGATTCTCCTAACAATATCATTTTAAGGCAATAATTTATCAGCATTTCCTTGTAAGACATCAAATATGAAAAAACAATATTTCGAGAAAAATTTTTGGTTTTTTTAACAGAGAAAATTAGTTTTGAAGGGCAACGTTCGAGTTACTGTTTTATATTGCTAACAAAAAAAAGATTTCATTAAAATCTCAAAAGATTGAGTAAATCTTTGGAACAACCTTGGTTTATATATTTTTAATTTTCAAATATTTTGTAGGTATTTCCACATGCATTTTCCATTAATAATGGGGGTGACTTCCGTAGCATAGTGGAAAATTCCTCTTTCCTATTTAAATGTTGTGAAAATATTTTTAAAGCCATCTTTTATTAACAAAATTTGAATTGGATGAAATACATTTATTTTTTATAAAACATTCAAAGAAAAACATATGTTTAGAAACAGACGTTCAAATGAATCAACGCTAGCTTTGCCGAAAGCTAAACAAGACAGCAGCAGAAAAAGAAGAATGAAAATATTTTTACAATTGTTGTCTGTCTTTTTTGATGATTTTATTTAAAAACGAATTCTCTTTTTCTTTTTACTGCATTTGATTTTTTGGAAATAAATTTGAATATTTAAATAATATTTTAGGTCAAAATTATTTCTATCTGAGTTTTCCAATTAAAAAAAAATTTGTCGAAAAACACAAAGAATTATGAATAAAAATAATTTGATTTCCATATGCACCGTTGGAAATTATCATTATTAATATAAAATACCCCCCGCCTTTTGATTACTGCCCCTCCCATCGGATCCGCGGATCGGTCGGATGGGTAGAATGCGCTAGAAAACCATGTTAAAATAATCCATTTTGTGTACACCCTTCTTTTTCTTTTCGTAAAACACACATGTGTTTTTGCTCAACATATCTGACACTCGAAAGAATGCTTTTTTTGCTTGTAAAAAATTGTTATCTTTATTCATGAAAGATAAACAAAACATGTCCACTCACCCGAACCGTCCACCATTTAGTGTGTCTCCTTTGTTCCCTTCATTTGGCATTTTTTAGTCACATACTCTCAAGAAATTCTTTTACGACTTTTCAGTATTATCGTAAATGCCCTGAAAGATTATCCATGCCCATAATAAAAATAATTGATTCTAGTTGTGGTTGAGACTTGCGCAATCCACAGTCTCATTCATTATCGTCCTTCCTGCTGTCTTTGTATAATGCCCCTGTTTTAAACTGCAGCGTTTTTTTGGGAAAGCATTCATTATCCTGTATGCTTGTGGAAGTCCATTTTAGTAAGACCAGTACCTTTTTTTCTCTTTATAAAAAGGCAAAAAAAATTTTTTTTCTTGTTTCTTAAAGAAAAAAGTACATTTTTAGTGAAAAAATGGATAATCCAAATTTTGGACTTTACAATACTGCTACAGAAGTCCCAGGAAATAAAATTACAACTCCAACAATTGCATTTCTAAGCATTTTTTATGCTCAGAAATACTATTGTTGACAAATAAAATTGTGAAAAAATCTGATTTTCTGCTAATAAATAGGGTAGTAAAATGAAATTTCCTAAAATCTTTTATCACTTATTTTTTAAATTTTGTAAGTAAGAGAAAAAACTAAAATTTATCTGTTTTTTGGAGAGGTTATTTTTTATACGAAAACAGTAGTTTTGTTTATTACTTTTTGATTATCGTTTGTAGAAAAGTCTTTGCCCAAATTTTTGTATTTAAGGAAATGCCCTCAAAGAAAATCTGAGGTTAAAATAGTTGAGTCAAGCACCATAAAAATACGGCCCAGTGTCAATCCTCATTTTCATTCATTCATCATCTCTGCTGTCTTGTGGAAATCGATTTTATTAAAACTCATTCTTCTATTTTTTCTTCTTAGAAAAAAAAAAGAAAAATTCTACAAATTTCGTCGTGTAAAAAAGGAGCATTTTTAGTTAAAAAAAATGGATAATCCAAATTTTGTGCCTGATTTTGTTGCTGCAGAAAATATGATTAATGAAAATTCACATCCGTCTGTTTCTCCTGCTTTAACAAGCATTAATATTGAAAGTCAACAAAATAAAAATGTTTCGATTCCAAAAATGGAAGCAACAATCCATTCTACCGTATTTTATTTATAATTTTTTAATCAGTAATTTTTTTCTTTTTAGACTCCGGTTTCGACTCCGGAAAATCATCCCCTTTCAAACATTATCAAACTAATCGCACATGATCCTGCGACTACAAAACTTTTAATTACTGTAATTTACAGACCTTTTTTTAAAAAAATTATCCTTCTTTTTTCTGTTCTTAGATTATTTCTGTTCTTTTCTTATTTTGGATTTTGCCAACCTTTCGGAATGTTTCAGAAGCTTTTCCATTTTTTGTAATTAATGCTTTCTCATTGATTTACATTTTTATTACTGTAATTTGGATGAATCATGGAAAGCCTGAAAAATGCGAAGGTTTAAAGAACGTTTTTGGTGGCCGAGATATTTTTTGGCATGATATTGTAAAATTTTTATTACAAAAAAGCAATTTGCAAGGTTAATTTTAGCATTCAACTTTGACTTTGATGTTGATAATGGGTAATTTCAGCTGCATTTTCATTGAAACAAACTTTGTGTGCCTCAACTTGGTAAGTACTATTTTTTAAAAGCTTTAGTACAAATATCTTTTCAGCTTTTTTCCTTGACAAATACAATTTGCTTTGGTTATGAGTTTTTTTTGGCAACCAAAACTGCAAAATTATATGTTACAGAAGAAAGTGTTCCAAAATGGAATTGCAAAATCGTAAAATGGTTTCTTGGCTTATTTAAACGTCATCCAATTAAATTCAACGTCATGCAATTGGTAAAAATTAATTTTTTGGAAAAAAAATTAATTTCGTTCTTTTGACCCGGCAGCCCCGTTCAGAAAAGAAATGAAAGTCGACTGCGCGCAAGCTACAGTAAAAAAGAAACTCTTTTGACTTCTTTTTCCAAAAAAGAATGGCTTTAAAAAAAGAAGTCAAAAGATTGGCTTTTTTGCTGCAGCTTGCGCGCAGCCCACTTTCCTTTTGGTTCTGCCGTGATGAGCTAATCTTTTAATTACATAAAATTGTCATTTAGATTTGTTTTGTTGCTGCTTTAATTTTTTATAGTCGCGACTCACATGAAACTCGACCATACTTTATTTATTGTAGCTTTGCTGCTATTTTTGGAAGCGGTATTCCAGTTGTATTTAAATTAATTAACAAGCGTTGCAAATGGTATTTTTCAAACCCGAAAAAGGTAAAAAATTTTGAAACTACTTGATCTGAAAAACTAATGTGAAACTTTTGTAGCAAACATATTTTTCTATTTGTACTACAACTTTTACATTTTTGGTCGTTTTAACAAATGCTGTTGACGTTCAACGTCTTTCAGTTTATAACCCTGATTATAATGGATATAGCGGGCAATATTATGACAGATATGTCAATTTTCCATTTGTTTCGCCTATCAGTTTTGTAAGTTATTTTACAACTTATAAATTTTTTTTCAATTGTTCAAGTTTTTTGTGAAATGTTTTCCTCCATTACTTTTAAAATAAGCTTTATAATATATAATTTGTACAATTTTTTAGTCAATTTCTTGTATTGTTTTTGTTCTTTCGCTTCTCGATTTATATTCTCAAGCTATTTTCAACAAAACACGTTCCATCAATGAACCAAACGATACAATGATTGGTCAAAAAGAACAACAAAAACAATCATTCTGTAATTTACCAACAATGATTGAAAATCCATTTGGAAAAGAAGGCGTCAAAAAATTTTTAGAATATTGAATTTTCATATGATATTAAATTTTTTTTATTTGTTCTTCTGTTTTGCTCTATCTATATTTTTTTGCACCATATGCTTTTTTTTCTAAATTTTCGAGGTCAGAAAACTTGCATATTTTTAAACTAAAAATAATGACCAAAACTTGTCATGGGAGTCCTAAAAAATTGATGTCTTGAGTTTACTTATCTTTTAAAAAATTTAATAACCTATTGAAACTCTCGGCTGCTACTTATGAATGTTTAAACGCTGTTTAACGATTTTAAAGCAATGCAAATTAAAGAAATCAATTTTTTAGGACTCACATAACTATTTTCAACAAGCTCCGGTCATTATTTTTAGTTTAAAAAAATATGCAAGTTTTGTGACCTCAAAAATTTGCATAATGCCCCGAGGCAAATTTCATTATGAAAATTATCAGGCATGCTCCTAATAAACATAAAATGTCACAGTTAATCGATTTTAGCCGTTTCCCGATTTTTTTCGACATTTGAAAACCTAATTTTCTTTAAAAAAAAGTGGTTCCTTGGCGAAAATCCTACCGTATACCTACAGTATCCATGGCAGCCCGAATATTTTTTCAGCTTTGAACGCACATCTGATGGGCCAACCTATATCAACAAACCCTATTAGTATTGCTATCGAATTAGAAAAATGCCGTTGAGTCAAACAGCGAAACAAACTTATTGAACATCCTTATAAATGAGAGAGATCAAAAGTCGCAATCTAAAGAATTTGCGAGCAACGACTTGGTCTTTCTCAAAGAAAGATCAATTACGTTTGTGTTTTTTATAGGTTAATGTTTGGTTCTTTAATAATTGCAGCAAAACAAAGGGGAAAGATACACAGATTGTTAGGACCAATTCCGCTTTGTCAATGCAGTGGCATCCCTTGTTTTGAAAACAATAAATAATATTTTCTGATATAACTCAATCCTTGTTTTGCCGTAAAAATTCTTTAAAAATTAGATAAAGGGGAAAAACAAACCCCCTTTGAGTCCAAGAAAAAAATGAGATTCCTTGTTCAAATAAGTGAGTGCCCCTAATCTTAAATTTTCTGTAGTTTTCCAGGCAATACATTCATGAAGTTACCTTAAAATTTTTTTTGTTTCTTAATTCATTAAAGGGTATTCTTTTGGCAAAAAAGAAATGAATCATAACAAATTATTGTAAATTTATATTTACATTTTTTAAATGTGAAGCAGTTTTTTTGGTTCCACTTCCGTAAGTCACAAAATTTGTTTCAATAATAAACATTTTTTTTCTTCTGACAGCAACCAGAATAATCTAAAATTGGCATTTGTTCTTCTTTATATTTTAAAATTATTGTACAACTTGTTTAGTTTTTCTTCTAATATTGAAAATCTTTCGATCAAGGAACGATTGCAAGAAAACTTTTGTGGAAGCTGTTTACTGAAGATGAAAATACAGAATTATTTAACCAAAACAACATTTAAAAAGTTGAGTTTAACCGAAAAATGCACCAGGCTGTCCACCTTGTTGTTGTCCAGGTTGTTGTTGACCACCTTGTTGTTGTCCTGGGAATCCTCCTTGTTGTTGGCCACCTTGTTGTTGTCCTGGGAATCC
>JAQIXH010000142.1:0-19655 GCA_034700145.1 Panagrolaimus detritophagus
CTGAAATACAGGTAATAATTTTTGCTGGATCATAAATAAACATAAACTTTATCTTTTAATGTGTTTCAGATTCATCAAATTCAAGTCCTTCAGCAGCAAATGGGAAATCATCCTGTTATTATATATTGATTATCTACTATGCCTATTTTTCATTTTGTTATATATTTGTATAAAATATTTATGCGTTATTGATAAACTATTGAAAAATGAACTACTTCAAGCAGCAAAACTACAAAAGCACATTTCATATTTTTGTTTTGTGTTAGAAACATTGTGGTTCTAAAAATGTTAAAGCAAAGCTTTAGCTTTGCTGAGATTTTAGAAATAACTTAATACATTAATGAATTTAGAGACAAATAAGTATCACTACTTTGTGGTAATTATTAGAAAAAAAGATAGCTGTATAAAACAAATGTGTAATCTTGTTATTGCTTTAAACTGTAACTTAACAATATAAAAGCTTAACAGCATCATACAATAACACAGGTTTTACGTTTTATCATTCTTCTTTTCAGTAGTTTAATTAAATTACAAATACAAATTAGTTTTACAAATTGTTTAAATACATCAAAACAATTTTTATAATGCTGGAATGTTGTAAAATCAATAAATATAAAATTTTAATATTTTTTCAACTCGAAATATTTTTGTCGTCTTCGACAGGACTCGAACCCAGCCCTTCCGTGGTTGAACGCAAGCGCCCCCCGCAATCGGCCAAGCTCTCTAAGGGCAAAGCCCGCATTTTTTTTTCGGTCCATGAAAATCCGAGGCGCCCGTCGCAGATCCTTCAGAATTTTTAAGCTTCTGATTTTAAAAAAAATCTGTTTTCACAATAAAATAGCGAAGAAGCAGATCTATTAAAATATATAAAAATTAATAGCAAAATCGAAAATTTTTTTTTCATGCGCCGGTTGCTAAACAAAAGGAACGGAATGTCAGATACAAATTAAATGGAAAAAAAATTAAAATTATAAGACGAAAACCTTTTAAATTATTTTAAATCAAATTATATGTAACGCACAAGTACGAAAGTCACAGCGCACATAAATCATCCTTCCCAATGATGTTTAAACATAATAAGTTTTTTAGATTTGCTCTATTAAAGGTAAACTTTTTATCTTCTCCTGTAGGGTAATAGATGGAAGTCAGATTTATAAAAATTAGTAAATACCAAAAAGTTATTAAGCTTTAAAATTCAAGAAATAAGCGATACAGTCAAAGCGCTGTGCAAAGTTTTCATGTTCTTTCCTTAATTATCTGTAACCAAGGAAAGGAGATATTTAAGAGCGTCGCGCTCTTTAATTAGGTGACGGCATGATGCCAACACTCTTAACTCTGTCTTTTTTGGCTTTATCTTTTTCTAGCTTTTCTCACATTGATGTTGAATTCTAGTTATGATAGTATAATTAAATTATAAGGCAAATGCTTGCCAGTCAAAAAAATATTAAT
Organism: Panagrolaimus detritophagus; assembly: GCA_034700145.1. Classification (NCBI taxonomy): domain Eukaryota; kingdom Metazoa; phylum Nematoda; class Chromadorea; order Rhabditida; family Panagrolaimidae; genus Panagrolaimus; species Panagrolaimus detritophagus. The sequence continues at coordinate 1,450 of JAQIXH010000142.1, forward strand.
GTTTTTTTTAAAATCGTGATATAGAATTAGAACCATCTGCTTTTATTTCAAACGTTTACGCCCGAAATTGATGGGCATTACTTATCTTGTAAAATCTCGAAAGAACACATTTTTTTTAAAGTTTTATCGTGTTGCGCGCAAAATTTTTTGGTGCTTTATGAATCTTAATAAAAATGAGTATCAAAACTATAAGATTATCTTATAGTTTTGATACTCATTTTTTCTTTTTTTGTATTTTTCTGTTTCCGTTTTCGCAGTTCAAATTTATTTGTCAACCATAATGCATCGACCATTTAAAAGCAAAAAGACTTTTTATTTAACTTATCAAAAACTTGCTACCGACGTTTTGAAAAAAAAATTGTCATATATGGAATTCTTATTAATTAAACAGCTTGATGTTTTCATTTTTTAAAATTTCATGATTTGATAATCGGGCAAAAATCGATTTAGCAGGAGCAAAACTGTATTACATTTTTAAAGTACAAATGTAATCTACCACGGTTAGCAACGTAAATATAGGGAGACAGGACTCGTGCAAGGGCCACTTGCCCAATCTGAAAAAACATGTTAGTTTTTTATGATAGTTACAACAAATATTATTTTCTTGTTCTTGTTGTTTATTTGACTTTTTAAAGCAGCTGAAAAATCTTCATTTTTTGATTTTAAATATTTTAAAGGAGACAAAAAAACCGATATGCAGATGTTTATTTTTCGACTGATTGATTTTATTTGATAAAACCTAATCCAAAATGATAAGTTGAAACAATAAACAAAAAAGTGCGTTTGTATTAAAAAATTTCTGGAAATGTTGGATTTTTTGGTAGTCGACAACATCCCTCGTTCATGTTTCGTGATGTCATCATTTGCTTATTTATTTTTTTGTTGAAGCATAAAAAATGCGTCCAAACAAAGAAACAAATTTATAAAACGTTAGCACCAATAATAAGCAAGTTCATGGAAATAAATTATACGAATTTGAAATAATGATATATTTCTACAATAGTGGATGACTTTTTTTCAACGTGTTTCTACGTGTATTATATGTAAATATTACCGTTGGAATCCCCTTCTAAAGAACTTTTTCGGAATAATTTTGGAATTAATAGATGGTGAATGCTAAAGAAATAAAGATGAAAACATCTCCGCTGCTTGACATTTTATCCCATTTTATACCATAAACATATTTTTGCTTACATTTTAGTAAGTACCAATTACGATACATTATATTTTTTGCTGTTATTATCAAAAAAATGACTCGTTTTCAGGATGTTTGTTAATTTGTTGAAAAAACAACTTTAAATTGAAAATAAAAAAATTCTGGAATCTAGAACTGTTTAAAAGTCGGGTTTTCCTGATATTAGACAAAAATATGTTTGTCAGGCTTTACGAGAATAAATCGCTTTTTTGAAGAGGTTTTAATAACCTTTCAGATTTTCTCTTTGAATAAGGACCGAAACGGTATAATTTACTCAAATTGTGAGTTTAACAATGATAACTATTTTCTAAAACTTTAAAATTTAATAATTTAACAAGCATTTTAACAACGATCTTTTTCGGTCATGCAAAAATTTCATGGTATTATTTTTTATTCTTTTAACATTGAAAGTTAAATTCTTTCTTCACTGCTTTATCAATATATGCTTAAGCTAGAAAGAAAGACAAAAAAAGTTTTTCAACAAACAAAATAAATGTCAAAGAAAAGAGTAGATTCATGCAAGCAATGGAATTTTCCATTAATTGATAATAAAAAAAGGAACAACAAAATTGATAAAACTAAAAAAAAATTTTTCACCATTTTATTTCATTTCGACTTTTGCTAGTTATGTGTTTAGATACTGGAAATGGTCCAAACTGCCATGATTTGTGTTTAACTTGTTCAAACAATAGTTATTGTGGCATAGAAAGCGCTTGCACAAGTTGCCACCCTGAAAATTTTAAAATATCCCCAAATTTTAATGATTTAATTTTTAAATGCTCAAAAAATTGTGATGGCGATGCTTTGGAGCAAAATGGCTATTATTATTGTCTGCACCATATCCCGCAGTTAACTGATGAATCCATTGATTTTACAAAAACTTCACAGATACCATCAGAATCAAATCATATGTTTCTAATATCATTTATTATACTGACTGGTATTATATTTTTATGTTTTTTTATTAAAATAATTTACAATGTGAAATTCAAATATTTGATGATAGCTAATCATTGTCCAGAACCAGACATCGAATTGCAGCCTTTAAATTCTGCGAGAACTTTTAATCAACAACCGGTATATTTTTTAAAATTTAAATTGGAAAAATTTGTAATTAAATAAAACATGGGAAAATTCAAAAATTTCCTGTGAATGTTGGCGACCTTTTAGTCTTAGCCCTGCTTTTTTGGTAGATCGAGGTCAGTGTTTTCCCAATTCCATTTTTTCCGATTCCGATCAGGGCTGCACGAAACTGAGTTTTGTAAAACGAAACGAAACGAAACGAAATCAAAACGATGTTTCGTAGCGCGAAACGAAACGAAACTGCCCAAAATCCAATGGATTAAAATGATTATTCAATTTTTTTCCGTTTGGCGGAACGCGAAACGAAACGAAACCCCAAAAAACCGCGAAAGTTTCGCAAAAACGAAACGAAACGAAACTTTCGTGCAGCCCTGATTCCGATCCGATCCCACCCAATTCCATTTTTTTCCGATTTCTTACAAGGGAATCGATTCCGGAATCGGAATCGCGATTCCGATACCCTTATGAGGAATCGGAATCGAGAATCGGAATCGGAATCGGGAAAACACTGATCGACCTCTGTTTTTGTAAGATATCTTTAAGTAACAAGTATTTACCTATTCTTGCTTCAAATTCCGAACGCGAAATTCAACCATGACCAACTTATTCATGAGTTCAAACAAAATTTCCTTGAAATATGGATCATATAAGAAAAATCAAATTTTTGAAAAAATGTTGGATGAAACTTGTTAAATAGAAAGAAGCTGAACAATTTTAACAAATTTTATTTCTGAAACCTATTATACTTTAAGAAATTCAAATTAAAAAAATGTTGGACTATATGAATTACCTGACACAAAACTTTAGAAAAAGCACTTTTGCAAATATTTTCAAATTTGCTTTAAAAATGATTGTTGGGTATGCAGAAAAAAAATAAAAGAAACAAAACCAAGGAAAAATAAAAACAATCAAAAATATGAGGAAATTAATGAAGACGGAAATAAGGAACTTATTACAGAAACAGACGAAAACAAAATCATTCATTTTCTCATTTCAAAGAAATTTTGTTGTGAGAAAAAATATCCGAATGTCGAAAAAGAAACATAAATCTGATCAAAAAATTAACTGAAAACATTTGAAATGGCAGATATGTTTGGCCGATGGAGATGGAAGGCTTCAGGCTGCTAAAATAATTGATTTATTTTGTTGTTTAACCATAAATAATAAATATTATACGGCTTTATAGGGTAGTACTTAGCGCAGGGATACCTCTTTTGTAATAAATATGGAGTGTAGTTGAGATTTAAAATTTTTTGTATATGTTTATAATTGGAACGATCTTATTATTTTTATAGGTTCAGCAGACATTCAAAAAATTAGAAATGATAACAAATGTTGATGAATTTAGAAAGGACGAAGAGATAAGCAGCGGCGCATTTTCATATGTTTTTAAGGTTTTTGTAAATGTTGATTTGAAGCTTTTTTGTATTATGAATTTAGGGAACTCTTCGCGGAATTCCAGTGGCTATAAAGGTTGCAAAAGATGAAGGCCGAAGAGTAAGCCTTTTTTTCAAAATTAGGACATTTTTGAGGCGATTTGAGCTTTTGCATATTTTAGAGCATTCACAGAGAACTTAAAATTTATGACAAAATTTCACATCCAAATATCCTTGAACCAAAGGGAGTACATTTTGGTGTTGATAATATGTTATTTTTGCCTCTAAGAAACTTCAATTTAAAAGATTATTTTTTGGATTACAAAAATGTGATACAATTTCAACGGCTCAAACAATATTCAATTCAAATTGCAGATGCAATGAAATATTTGCATTCAAAAAGCATTCTTCATTGCGATTTAAAGATTGATAATATTTTAGTCAAAGATGATAATGCAGAATTTGTTGAAATCAGTGATTTTGGTTGCGCTATCGATCTCGACCGAGATTATGAAATTAAATTTTTGTGTACAGAAAGTCATATCTCATATGAAATATTAAAAAGTCGAAAACTTCCAAATGTGATTACACCAGTTTCAAAAGCTTCAGATGTTTGGGCATTTGCAGTAACAATGTGGCAAATTTTTGAAAAATCTCATCTTCTTCCAATTGACTTTTGCAAAGGAGACGATATTATCAAAAATTATGAAATTGGAAAAAAGCTTCCGATCCCTGCAACAGTATCAGAAGATTTTTGGAGATATATTCTCCTGCCATGTTTTGACTTACATCCAAAAGCTCGTCCAAGTATGGAAGATTTGCATAAAAGTTTGATAAGTAAAATTTTGCTATAAAATGACACGTTTGCTTGGTATTGTAAAATATGTTTTAGATTTTCGTGAAGAAATATCTTCATATTCAAGAAAGTGAACCATGTTAACTCAGTTTGTTTTGAATGTTTATTGTAAAATCAATAGTACAAAAAGTAGAACCTTCAGTGGTCTCAGTATTAGACACCTTTGAAGAAATAGTGTAGCAGAAAAATACAAAAATTTTATAAAAATTAATGGTATTTTTTAATATTTTTTGATGCCTTCCAATTGTACAGAAAATGAAGTTTAAATGTGTATATAATTAAACTTATCTTATATTAGTAAAAAGACATATTTTTTGCAATATATTGAATTCTAAAAACATTTTAATGTATTTTCCTTCTTTTTGTTTTTTCATTGGGTGTCACATGTTCACAAAGCACTTTACCATTGTCAAAGCGGCAATGATCAAAAAAGTTTGTGTAACTTTTTTGATCATTGTTACTCAAAAAAGTTACACAAACATACCCATTTTAGAAAGGAATGTATTCCACATATATTTATTGATCTGATAAGCGAACAAAAGGAACAGAGTTTTAAAGCAAAAATAAGCCGTAATTCGACTCATCTTTTTTTAATTGTCAAATTCATTTTTTAAAGGCTGTGATCGGGGACAGCATATTTTTTCCTTGAGTTAAGAGATCTCTCCTCGAAAATAATACATCCTATTTAGGAAAGCTTACTTTCATCACAGTTTTCTATGACTTTACAATGATCATTCATAAATTCGTATCCCAAAAATGAGCTTCCATCACATTCACGGGACCAAAGGCCAAAAAACTGCAGCAGCGTTTAGTAATAGAAAATTTAAGGAAACAAACATTTGAAAAAATAATTACAGAATTTTTCGGTTTATTTATAAAATCACTTCGTTTTTTCGTTTTTCTTTTTTTTATTTTGCAATCAAATACATTCAGAAAAATGTTACATTAAAATTTTGCAAAATATGTTGAAATCGAAAAACGAAAAAAAGGATTTAAAGGCAACATTGCAGCCAATACAAATTTTTCCTTACGGCGAGACGTCCATCTTCAACGATAAAAAATGTATTCGTTGCATGCATGCGCACGCATTTTTTCATTCCCCATGGCTCTGACGCTGCCTCTAAGGAATTTCTTTTTTTCATTTTGGATAATGTAGCTCGAATTCTACAAAAATACAAAAAATAATTGTTCTAAAGAAAATGAGTTCTTTATTTGAGACTTTTTGAATTGGAAAGTTAAAATTATTACTTCGTTGTTAGAAAATTATGAATAAATCATGGTTATTTCAATAGCAATTTTTGTATGGTGTTAGTTACATTTTTTATAGATTTCCTTATTATAAATTTTAGTTGTTACATTTTTTTATTAATGAAATTATGCCTTTTTTGATAATAAAAAACAGTGTAAGCTATGTGAAACAAAATGGAACATAAAACAATTAACAGTTTTCAAGGGAAATACAGTCAGCTACTTCTTGTATTTTCATCGACCTGACGCTATCACTTGTATGCACTGTAGCATTTTCTTCATCTAATAAAATCATATACTTGAAACCACGTTTTAAAAAACTGTCCTAAAATTTAAATTTGGGTAGTAAAAAAAGTTTACACAATGATGTGTTTCGTTTAGGTTTTGAAACTCTGATGTATTTTTTTTGTTTAAATGCTTTTTAGGTAATGTTTTATCCAACAATCCCTCATGGCAACTAAATTTCGAAAGAATTATGACAGACAAATGTGATACAAATTGTCATGGTGTTTTATTTTTTATTGGAAAATTTTGCCATGGAATTATTAAAGACTGAAAATGCCCAAAATATTAAAACAAAGCATCCATTTTGCTATCAAAAATTAAACTTTAAAAACATAAAAATGTGGAAGCAATTAAATGGCTCCATAATTTTTTTGAAACGCTATATCGGAATTGTAAAAAACAAACCTTAATTATTTCAACAGATTTTTCTTCACTTTCGTAACAAAGTGTTGCAGGATAACCTTTTGATAAAAAATCTCTTTAAACTTTGGGGCCGCTGGCATTGTCTTTTTGAATGTATATTAAAACACGATTATTTGGATTTTCTGTAGTTTTTTCAATATCATATATTGTTTCAATGAATATATTCAGTCCAAAAGCAAATTTTTAAAAAGAGTAAATAGCTTTTTCGGTAATTTTCTTTTAAAATTGCATATTCAAAATGGTATTGTTGAGAAATAAAATTTTTACATTCTGTTTTAAATGAATTTTCGTTGATTATTTCATAAATCGTTTGATTCAATTCAGCCGTGACATATTTGCATCATAAACGCACGTTCATTCGAAGGTAAATATTTTCGTGCTAAGAAAACATTCGATTAAAACCATTTGTATGAACGGGGAATTTTACGTAATCAAAAAAAATTATTTATTACAAATTCTTTGATTTTTTCCATTTCTTTTTCATTTGGTGGAATATGGAAATATATTCTTTCATGTTTGAATTCATTTTTTCCTTTAATAATAACATATTTTTCTTTAATTTCAATTTCATTTCTTTCACTTAAATTTTTGATAAAATAATTAGAGGATAAAATATTGTTTTTCCTTGAATTATTTGCAGAATCTTCCATAAAAATTTTCGTTTTTCATCAAAATATAGTTCACAACAGCAATACTTCTTTTTTGCTGCGACAGTTTTCCTCACATTAATTGCAAAAAAAAACTCTGTTTTTTGTCAAAAGAGGGGTCAAAAATAAATAATAAAAAATAAAGCACAAATATTAATTCCCTACATTGGTTTATCTGTTTACAATCATTTTTTTTCTTCCAATCAGTTATATCCTGTTTACAATTATTTTTAGGATAATAAATCCAAAAATTTTGAAAATTAACATTGAAAACAATAACAGCAATAATCATGAATAAAGTTGCAAGAAAACATGTAAATGGAAGAATGTATAAGAATTTGCCATTAATTCGCATAACAAATGATATAATAACAATAATTACAATGAAAAATATATATAATAAATGCAATTATAAGAAATGCGGCAATTTTTGTTGAACTAATTGCTTTTCGTAATCATCCATTTCTTTGCTTGTTATCATATTTGCCTGCAATTGTGGCCGATTTCGAGCACTAGGTATTTCTCTCATTTAACCAATCTCTAAAATATTTATGTAAATTTATGAAAATATTCAAAAAGTGTACATTTACAAAATAAAAATAAATTTTTTGTTTTCTAAAGTGAAAAAAATTCTTTGAAAATAAAAATAAATTTTTTTTTCAGAGAGATTGCAAAAAAGCTTGCCGGTGGACATAGCACAAAAAAAAGATCGATTTTTACGATAAGGGGGAGAGAGACTGACGTCGTTTTTGACAAGATATTTCTTAGCAGATAAACTCGTTGGACATTTAAAAGAACTATAATTTTGATCCAATATTTTAAAACAGAGAAAAAAGTAAACAATGCTGGCTTTAATTATAGTTTTCAACAACAAAACTTTATTTTGGAAAAAACAAAGATTAAAAAAAGGAAAAGTTTTCTAAAAAAATACCACATTTTTAAAACTTCAATTTAAATGCGTTTCTTGTTTTGAAAAATCTTGTATGTAATAGTTTTAGCGTTCGAAAATATATTTTAAAAAACTATTTTTATCAAGTTAAACTCTACATTTTATTGAATGTATTTATTCATGTTCAACATTTCATACTTTCAAATACCATTCATTTGTCAGATTTTATTTAAAAATTAACTTTTCCGTTAACCCTAATAATCACAATTCAACTAAAAACTATATTATTAAAGCATTTTTATAGCTTTTTGAATTTAAAGGTCATATTTTTAAAAACAAATGTTTATAAATAAAATAATTTAAAAAATTGTAGTGAAAAAATTACTGATGCGCTGAAGATTCATTTTGGGAATTTAATTTTGATATAACTTGAGTAAATGGAACTTGAGGATCAAAAGGACGAAAAAAACAACCAGCTAAAAAATGAACAATTAATAAAGCAAAGACACAAAACAAAATGCTTACGAATAGTAGTTGATGTAAATGGTCTTGATAATGACTGCTGTGAACCTCTTGTAAGGTTTAAGCTTGCAAGTGAAGATTCGTTGATGGCAATCTTCTTTTTGCTCTTTTAAAACTTTTTCCAGATACCACATATTGTGTACAAAAATATTTTTGAATTTTAATAATAATTAAATATTCAAAAAATTGCCAATTTATCGTTATTTAAAAAAGCAGAAAAAATTTATTAGGAAATAGCTTTAAAGATTTTGTGAAAGTTTTTTGCCATGAATGAAAACGAAAGACAAATTTTTGCATTTTGTTTTGTTTTCGATGATTTAATGCGACTGAATAAAACAAATTTTTCCGGTGTTTCGACAGCTCTTTTTTTAAAAGAAAAAAGCAGAGATTTTTCAGACAGCAAAAATTTTAGTTTGTATGATTTCGTAATTTTTTCAGAGCATAAAAGTACTTTCTTTTTAATAAAAATGGATTTTATTGAATAAATGAATTTATAAAAAAGAGATATTTGAGTTACTTTTTAATTCTGTAATATTTTATTTTATGCTTACCAATGCTTTTCTTGGCATGATTGTTTTCTGATAAAATATAACTTATTTCAAAAAAATTATTACCGAGCAATAATTGGTATTACTTGATAATAATTTTTAACAGCAATTTTAAGTTAATTATTATCAAAAAATCAATTTCAAAAATTTTATCAATTTAAGTAGTAATAAATTAAAATATTTCAAAAACGTGCATTTAATAAATAATAATAATTCGTTTCTTAAAGATTTTTAAGAATAAATTCGATAGCCCCAAAACAAAATATAAAACTTGATCAAAAAAAGTGCTACATTTTGCTATGAAAAAAAATGGTGACATCCGTCTTTCGTTGCTGCAATTGCCGAAAAATAAAGAAAAAACAATTTGTTTTACAGCGTTTTTCTCGTTGAACAACAAACAGGTTTTTGTTTATTTCAAACATTTGTATCAATTTACATATTTCAAATCGTACATTTACGAAACAATAATGAATCATTTTTAAAGATTTTTACGAATAATTTCGGCAGTTTCAAAACAAAATATAAAATTATTGCTTTTAAATTTTACGTTGAAAAAAATGGTCGTTTGTCACTATTTTTGTCGAAAAATGAACCAGCAAAAGGTTGATTTTTTACAGCGTTTTTGTGGAAATTGATTTTTTACATTTTTACATCATTTCTGTCGTAAAAAAACAGATAATTTTTTTGTTATTTTGTTTATCGGATAATTAAAATTACTTTAATATTTTTAAGTATATCCTGCGATAAGTAAAAAAGTCAGATTATTAATGTAATCAACTGCATCAACATTTTTTAATGGGGTAAATTTGTAAACGAGGGAAAAGTTATGTCCAAGTAAATAGATTACTTAAAATTTTAAAAAAAATTCCTATTAATTTCAAGATTTATAAAATATTCAAAAAGTATTAGTTCATAAAGAAAAAAATTATATGGAGAGAAAAATTTTTTCCAATGTGTCAGACTTTTTTATGCAATGGGAAATGAGAGAACATTTTTTTCACTATTTTTTCCATTCATTGTTGCTTTTTTGGTTACAAAAAAGGTTAAAGTTCTCAACAGACGGACTCACTTGGCATTTCAAACCAATGTGTCTTTTTTGATCCAATCTTTAAAACAGAGAAAAAGGAAGAAGAAAAATTTTGTCTTCGAATTTTTCAATGTATCATTTTTCACTGTGATTTTTCACAACGATTTTTTTTATAAAAAAAGCAAAGGAAAAAAAACTCAAAAATAAATTGGTATATTTCGAAATTAATAGGTGAGACTTTTAATTGAACAACTTTTTATATAAAAAATAATAATTTTTTCATTGTTTGTGAATATTTTAAATCATGTTTTATTAATTCGAAAATACATTTATGCTTATTCCACTAAATTATTAGCGTTGATTTTTAATTGGCATTCACGTTGTCACATTTTAAACATTTATTTTAAAGAACTTAAAACATGTAAGAAAAAAATTTAACCAGCCTCTAAAATATTTATATCAATTTAAAAAATTGAAACTTTTTTGTGAGAGAGAACATTTTCTCTGCTCTTTTTTTCACCCTAAAGTGCTTCTCTGATTGTGAAAAGGTTAAAGTTCTCAATAGACAAACAAACTGGGCTAAGACTTTTGATCCAATCTTTAAAACAGAGAAAAAAGAAAAAAATATTGTTTTCAAATTTTTCAATGTACTATATTTCTTTGTGATCATTCTCATTCAAATTTTTTGTGCAAAAAACAAAGATTAAAAAATTTTTCAGTCAACGTAATAATTTTTTAAATTTTAATTCTACTTTAAAAGTAAAATTTAATTAAATATTACTTTTAAATTATTTATAAAAAACGTAATAAAAAAAAATTTTAGCTTTGACATTGATGCAATAAATGGTGACCTGCTCTGTCACTTTCAATGATAGAGAAAAAACGATTTAAAAGTTGGCTTTTTACATAGTTTTTTAGCACCATAGTTTTTGTTTGCCTTTTTTTTCATTATTTTTCTCATTAAACAACAAATGATTTCTTCTTTATTTTATGTGTTGTACAACAAAAATTGCTTTAGTAATTTAGAAATATGTTTTTTAAGACAAAGAAAAAAATTAGATCATTATTGGGAACAGAAGCAGTTAAAAATGTTTAAAATTGATCCATTTTTGTTTAAGATATGAAATAATTTTAAACAAGGGAAAAGCTTTTTCCATTTAAGTAGATTATTTAAATTTATTTCAAAATATTTATAAAATATTCAAAAAGCTTTCGTTGAGAAAAAAAACATTTGCAATGTGTCTGACTTTTTTATAAAAGAGAGCATTTTCTTTGCTTTTTTTGCCTTAAAGTGCTCCTTTCGTTACAAAAAAGGTTTAATTTCTGAGCAGGCAGACAAACATACTGGGCTAAAATTTTCGATGCAATCTTTAAAACAGAGAAAAAAGAAAAAAATGTCGTTCTCAAATTTTTAAATGTATCATATTTCATTGTGATCTTTCTCAACAAAATTCTTGTTTCTGCAAAAATCAAAGATTAAAAGAAAGCAAAATTTACAGTTAAAGTAAAAATTTTTTAAATTTTAATGCAAATGCTTTTTCTGTTCCGTAAGATTTTTTACAACACGAAAATAAAAGATTCTTTAAAACTACTTTTAAGAATCCAAAACCAATCACCTGAGAGCTAAAACTTGCATAATACCATTCATCACGACTATAAGGACAAAAACTTGCATAGGAGGTAAATTTCGCTTTGAAATAACTGTTTTTGATTTCTTGGTGGACGTTCAAATACGACAGTAATTTCGTCATCTTCTTCTTTAACAGGCCCAACACGTTGAGTATAATGAGGAATATTATAGTCTTGTTAACAAGGGAAAAGCTTTTTCCAATTAAGTAGATTATTTAAATTTATTTCAAAATATTTATAAAATATTCAAAAGCTTTCGTTAACAAACAAAAAAATTATTTGCAATGTGTCAGACTTTTTAATAAGTGAGAGCATTTTCTTTGTTCTTTTTTCGCCTTAAATCGTGACAAAAAAAACAGTTATTTAAAAGAACTTAAAAAATGTATACAAAAAATTTAACCAGTCTCTAAAATATTTAAATCAATTAAAAAAATATTCAAAAAGTGTAAATTTACAAAATAAAAATAAATTTTTCGTTTTTGAAAGTGAAAAAACCCTTTGAAAACAAAAAACGACAATTTATGACGACTAAGAATGGCACAAGCATCCATCATCAAAAATGAATGACGAAAATTGTTACATTCTGATGGATGGTTTTTTTTAAGTACTTTTCTTCTTTCTTCTTTTCTGCCCAAAAAACAACCAACTTTTTATTTTTGAAAAAACTTCGTATCCAAAAAAGGATTTTGTATTAAATAAACATGTTTAAATAATAAAAAACAAAGCACAATTATAAATGAACGCCTGAGTTTGCGTCTTTCGTAGAGAAAACATATGCATGCATTGTATAAGTTTTTCCAGATACTTCATATTATTTTTGATTTTTTTTCAAATGCTTTTTATTAAATATTCAGAAATAAGTCGCTAAAAATTTTCTTTGGCTTAATTTTTAGGAATTTTCTATACATCTTTTAAAAAAAATAAAAAAATGCAAGTTTCGACAAAAAAGGAATCACCATTTTGTAAAGCATAAAAATGGTGACATTTCGAAAAAAAATAGTGTGTTTTTAAGAAAGATTTCGCAACAAATGTAAAAAAATTTACGATTTTAAACATTGTTGTTGCAACTCCGACTCCGGAGTCGGAGTCACGGTGGTGGAGTCGACTCCGGTTGAAATTTAAAATAAAGGAAAATAGAAGTAAAAAGTACTTTTTTCCATAAATATTTAGTTTTCTGTCTTATTTTTTTGGCATTTTAAATGCAAATTAAAGTTAATAATGTCTTTAAAATCGTTTTAAAAAATTCTTCAAAAACCGAAAAACGGACTGCATTTTTTTTTCATGTTTAAAGTTGTTATTAATTAATTTGTGGTAAAATTTTTTGACAAATTTTAATAATAAGTAATATTTGTGTTAAAAACGTGGTAGATTTATGCAAATACGCTAAAATAATTTTTTTTGCAATTTGCCACTTTTCTGCACTTTCCTCGTTTTCGCCCCCTTCAAAAAATTCATTCACAAATTTGCATAAAATCAGTGAGTTAACGTTGAGAATTCAAAAGGTTGGGTGGAGGGTTTAGTGAGCGGTTGCTTTTGTGAATGAATTTTTTGAGGGGGGCGAAAACGAGAAAAGTACATTGAAAAAACTTAATTTTTTGGATTTCTCTGCTTTTATTGACTTATGATCATGATTTCCCTACATTTATTGATTTAACCTTTGGGACCCAAATTTCGCTGCTTTGCTTTTTTAGCTCCTCAGTATTGCGATTGGTTTTGTTTTTCTTCGATTTTTTGTTTGTGCGTATTATAGCTCTCTTTTTTGCCGCTTTTCATTTGTTTCTTTTTCATTTTATTGCCGAGTATTTTACACATGTTTAACAACTTTTAACCATCTTTTTCTTTTAGGTATTTGTGCTCTAACAACTTTTAACGACATAAAAATGTTCATTGCTGTGCTTAAAACTTTATCAAATATTAATTATTTGCCATCAACTCGACAAGTATGTTTCCCTTAATTCGTTCTTTAACTAACATCTTTAGTTTTAGGAATCAATTAAACCATATCATCGTCGAGAAGCATCTCCAAAAATCAATAATGATAAAAGTATTACTTCTGTTTTGAATGTAATTTCTTCAATCAATATTAGCAACACTTCTTCTGATACTACTTTATTGAATTCATTTAAATTAATTCATGATGAATTGAATGGTGAACCATCTTCTACATCAAATGTTGCTTCTACAGTTCGAATTACAATTGATAAGCTAACAAATATTTTGATTGATACTATTAAGTCTATTCTTCCACCACCTCGAAAAGCTTTTGAATGTCTTATTTGTTATACAAAATATTATGAAGATGAAGGAGCACTTGCGTGTTCACCACCACCTGAAGGATTAGAAAATGCTCAAGAAGAGGATGCTGAAAAACATCTTATTTGTGTTGCATGTATAAGAGGATATGCACATAATTCTATCTTTGATGGACCTGTTGCATATGGTGGAATTGGTTTACGTTGTGTTACGGATAAATGTAAAAATGTTTTGCTTCTTTGTGAGTTTATCTTTTTTCAATGATTTTTATATATAAGACGGTAAAATATAAAGATTTTCAGAAGTGGACCAAAAATCGCAAAAAAGGTTTTTTTTTGTAAATTTTTCCTTACTTTTTGAGACGTATTTGGTAACACTGTCTTAAATCGTAAAGTTTTAAAACCTTTTTCTAAAATCAGTTTAAATTTGTAAATTTTGTTTACAATGTGGATGATTCTTATAGAAAATGTTCTAACATGTAAAAATAATTTACAAAGTGGAGAGATTTCACAGAAAATGCTTTAAAAAGCAAAAAAAAATTACGATTTATAAGTTTATCTTGAAAGATATCCAAAAATGAAAAAAAAATTTACAATTTTGAAGCTTTTAATTTAAAATACTCCAAAGGGAAAAAGTCATTTACAAAAAACCATCATCATTTTTAGTAAATGAAAAATTTACAAAAAATCATTATCATTTTTTGTAAATGAAAAATTTACAAAAAATGATGACCATTTTTTGTAAATTTTAAAAAAAAGCAAAAAAGAATTAAATTAAATAATAACAAACCTTAGGTGGTCTTTCTCGCTTCTTGGGTGCTGGAATTCTGGATTCTGGTTCTGCTGCAGCAAGTTCTTCATTCAAAGATTCTATTTGTTTAAATTTTTGACCATCGGTTGCTAGCAAAACTTCTGTAACACTTGAAATTTAAATAGATCGCGAAAGTTTTTCTTTTTGTTGATTCCCAATTTGTAAAACATATTCATTGTTCTTTTTTAGTATAGCTGGCAGATCTACAGAATATTTGAGTAAGCACTTTGAAAAAACTGAAAAACATCGGTGATAAAAAAAAGTCTGTATGAATAAGAGGAAAACACGCACAAAACATGCACAAGCAAACACGATAAATGTTATTAATTTAGAAGTATTAGATAATTAATAAAAATAAGTGGAGAACGATAATAATAATAATAATTATTAGCAAAAGAAGTATACACAGGTTCAAAACTTAGAAAAATAAATAGAAAAATAAAAGCAGTTGCAGTGTTTGGCTAAAAGTTTATATTTGCCAATTAGCTTTACTGCTTTTTTTTGTGTACTTAGAAGTTTTGTTGAAGCTCCTAAAAAGACTCGATTACAAGATCAATGCCTTTTGGATGCTGGACTTGCTGATTTGGTTACGTATGTTTTACCATCCTATAATTTATATCCTTTAAAAAACTTTAAGTTGCCCTGAATGTGCTTACAAACTTATCGTTGAACAATCTTTGACATTTTATACTTGCAATTGTGGTCGAATTCAATGTCGTAATTGTCCACGGCTTTATGATGCTCACCATCGAAACCGAACTTGTCAACAAATGGAAGAACTCGAAAGACAAAGACAACAAGCATCATTGCGTCAAATGTATGTATAATTTACTGGTTTTAAAAACAATATTAATTACTATTGATTTTTTAGTGAACAACAAATGTCTGAAATTGTAATTCGAAAATGCCATAATTGTAAGATTGCATTTGTTAAATCTCATGGATGTAATAAAATGACCTGTGCATGATGTGGTGCAACTTCTTGTTATGTTTGTCGTGAAGCAAATATTAATTATAATCATTTTTGCACGTAAGTTTTATTTTTTTGTTAGCATTGTTTTTTTTCTAACAAATTTTACCTTTGATTCTATTTGAAAATTTGTTTTATCCATTACTTACTATTTTTAGTTGTAATACAAATAGAAGAACTCATGGACGTTGTAGAACATATGGTAAAAGTTTCCGAAATGATGAAGCCGTTGAAGAATTAGATCAACAAGCAATGAATCGCTTGCGTAATCGTGTAAATGCTTGAAAAGCTTTGATGTATGTATTTTCTTGTTAATTAGTTTTAACGTGCAGAATTTTTCGGTTCTATTTGTTTTCGCAGTTTCGTTTTTAAATACTTTGATTTTTGATAAAAGTTGTTGATTTTTAATTTGCGTTTTATTAACGGGGTTACTGTATTTCTTTATTTATCAGTTGTAAAATTTATTTTATATTGTATATAGTCGATATTTAATTTACCGAGGGCGGATTTATCGGTAAATTAAAAATATTTGTGTGTAACACCGAAGAAAAAGACAAAAAAATTTTTGTGCAACGCATTGCTCGAATTTCTCAGAATATAAGCTTTTAAGATTAACTTTTTCATTACTCCAAATAATCACAAGTCTTTTGAAAGATATTATTTATTTAAATAATACAAGATCACATTTTTTATAACAAATGTATATAAATAGAATTAAAATGTAGTGAAAAAATTCTTGAAGCATTTTTATAGCTTTTTTGTATTTACAAAAGAATGCATTGAAATGAAATAAAATTTTATATCTATAATTACAGTATGACTGAGAAAGTATAAAACTTTGAAGGTAAAAAGTGTTAAATATTCTTTTGTCTATTTTGTAAAATTCATATTTTTTCTACTTGAAAAAAATGCCATTTAAAACTGAGAAAAACGAAAGAAATCTCGCCTTTAAATCTTCCACTGTATTTCATTGTGGTTTTTCTCGACCAAATTTTATTATGCCAAAAGCAGAGATAAGAAAAAAGAAGAAAAGTTTTCAGTTAAATAGCAAATTTTGAAACTTATGTTCAAATGCTTTTTTTGTATAATAGTTTTAGCGTTCAAAAATACATTTTTAAAAACAATTTTTTATGTATTTTAATTCTAGTTTCTTTGGTTAAATTAATTTGTGTTCTACGTTTTCAAATCATACTTTCAACATTCAATCATTTGTCAAATTTTTTTATTAAAAGTTTTCCATTATTCCTAATAATCACAAGTTTATTGAAATGTCACATTTTAACAAAATGTCTAAAAATAAAAAAGTTAAAAATTGTAGGATGAAAACTATTGAAGCATTTAATTTCACTGTTTTTGTACTTACAAAAAATGACATTAAGTAGAAAGCTTTATTAACGCAAACTACAGTATGCTTGAGAAACTATAAAATTTTAAAATTTTTGTTTAATAAAATTGAAACAACAATAATTTAACTTTTTGTACTTGAAAAAATGCCATTTAAAATTAAAGTTGAAATGCCACAATTTCAGTATTCCTGAGAAACTATGAACTTTTGAAATAACATTTTTAACATTTTTTCGTTTGTTTAAAATTTTATTAATTTCAATAACAATTTTTTGATGGTTTTAAAGATATTCCAACTTATTAATATTTATGGTTTTCAATTTACATAATAATTCACTTTTTTGTACACTGAAAAAATGCCATTTAAAGTTAAAGCTGAAATGCCACAATTTCAATATTTCTGAGAAACTATAAACTTTTAAAATAACATTTTTAACATTTTTTTGTTTTTTCAAATTTTATTAATTTCAATAACAATGTTTTGATTTATGGTTTTAGAGATATGTCAACTTATTAATATTTATGGTTTTTAGTTTACAAGAAAAGCATACACATTTTTCACGAGAAAAGTACATTATTGGTACGACATTTTTTTAAAATATTTACCTTAGAAAAAAATTTAATGAAATGGAATTTAGAGCGAAAAAAACATTGCCTTGACTTTTAAGAATTCATTAAAAAGTCTTACACCTGTTCTTATTTTTTTAAAAAAGAAAATTTTATTTTATTATTGCAAAATACAGTGATTCCAGTGACTGGGCAATTTATTAAATTTACTTATTCATTTTATGCAAAAATAATATTATTATTTACAGTTATTTAATTTTATTCTTTAAAGTTGAAAGACGAATTTTTATTCATTCGACAACAAAATTTTATTTTATGTTTTGCAACGAAAATTTTGCAGAAATCATTTTTTCTAAATTTTTGAAACTAAAATTTCACTTTTTTTTAAATTTCGTGTTTTTTTGCAAAAATTACTTTTATCCTTCAAAAAATTCCAATGATATTTGCATATTTTTTCAGTGCTTCAACAATGTTTTACAATATCACCGAAATTTACGATGAAAAATTTCTATCAATAATTTCTCCAATAATGCA